>VCNE01009393.1:0-82381 GCA_009869805.1 Oncopodura yosiiana
AACAAATCAGGTTGTGAACAGATCATTGTGATCATATCATGTGTGATCTATTCATATGTGATGAAAACATGTGTCACCATCTAAAGTAGGTATACTATTTTCAATACTATAGCACTTCAGAAAAGAGATTATGGCTTTCTAACGAAGACTTCTTTTGGCCGGATTGTGTCAAAGACATTATGGTCTATTGAGTAACAATATGCAAATGTTGAATTGTATGCCAAAGCTCCCCATCATTTTATTTGGCTTACTCTCTCACTCTCTTTGTAGTTTATTTTGTTGTCGGTAAGGAAACTGAAAGACAGCTGCACCTCATATTATATAACTAAAGACTCTTCTCTGTTCTAAGCTTATTTCATATGCGCAACATTTTGATTTCTTCAGCTTTTGACTTCCCTTTCTGCTCTTTTCACAGTATATTTTCAATGTCTATATTTTGTTTTGTCTTTATACGCACAGTCAGTCACTTAAAATATGAGACGTCTTAAGAGTAGTGTGTATCATTTGTATATCTAATAGGTCCAGAAGAGTCTAGTGTTTCAAAGCAAACGATCGATCGATCCAGCTCAAAATCTACCAAATGGTCTCAGCTGATTACCAATATGCAAATTAGAAATGATGGTTTATGCTTAAATTAGTCAGATCCTGCCTCCTCCCTTTTGTCTTTCCAATGTATAAAATCACATCGATTAGTTATGTTAAAGTAGCATTTTGTGTTTTAAAATATAGCCTTCCTTTAGCTTTTTAAAGTATATGTGTGTCTTCACATTATAATATTTGATTTGTTGCTTGCAAAAATGTGACAATTTTTAGTGCGTAAAACTTGCAAGAGCGATATAATAATTTTGTTCAATCTTTCTAATATGATCATGCAGATGAAAAGCCTTGTGCATAAATACTGCACTCTCTCACCAACTTACACAACACGAGATCATATGGGTTTTCTCTCGTTCTTTATATTTTATATCTAAACACTCATGCTCAACAACGCAATGCACCATTTAGAAAGTTTGCCATATAATTCATGATACATATTACGCTAAAATAGTTTCTGATCTTGGCAACTCTAAGCTCAATTCATTGCTTTTCCGATCTAGTATCTATTTGATACAGTAACAAAAAAAATGTTATAACTACCTGTTGTTTGCTACTGCTATATAAGGCTATTACATGCTCCTTTTTGGGAAAAAGAACGAAGCATTGGAAGAAAAAGTATTATATTCTTTAGCAGACCTCTGAATACATATGCTACAGGTTAAAATCTATAGTTAATTAGATCTTTTAATCTATTATTGACGGATTGTGCAAAATCTAGTAAGTTTCTGTTGCTTATACTTCCTATATGTATATTGAGAGTATCACCAGTCATTTCTAACATCAAACAAGATATTGCAATGCGACAGACAACAGTGCTTAAGTCGTACTTTCTCATTGTCTTTTCTTTCAAGTTTCATATATATTTTACTCTACACAGCGACAACCAAAGAAAAAAAACTTTTACTCTGAAAATTTATCTGTGTAAATCTTATTCCTGATTATAATTCCATAAGCGAATAAAAGGGAAGGAAGAAGAAGAAGAAGAGTCCCACAAAGAGATATCCTCTTTGATCTTGATAAATCTTTCTGGAAAAGTCCTTCTGACTACACTCCCTTTATAATATATATCCTTTGCCCAACTTTCAACTATATCGCCACACCACTCTCTCTCTCTTCTATTACATATACCAAGTTGCATAAGTAAAGAACATACTCACATATTTCCTTGCTTATAAGCAGAGGAATGATGACACGAGCTCCTTGTGAGACTTCTCTTCACTTGATAGCTACTAGTGGTACTACTACTACTAGAAATAATCAAGTGTATACTATAAGAAGAGTTAGTAGTTGTGGTGATGGTTGAAGCAAAGTTCTTCTCTTCATCACGTAGAATCCACATCTAATGCTTAAACATATACTACTCATCCATACGTATCAATCTCAAATGTTCTCTAGTCACAAATATCATAACATTTCACATAGCTCTTTGCCTTCATAAGTAAGTGACTTCACACCAAATGCAATTTTACTTTCACATGTGTTGTGTGTGTGATCTCTACACTGATGACTTTATCTCTCTCTTTTCTCTTAGTCTCTCTCACGTAACCAACGTGAACTGTACCTGAGGTACTCTACATTGTAAATGTGTTCTGGAAACTCTGTATATGTATTCTTAAGCTGCACTGTAAGTATTAGCTCATATAGTACATGTACAAGTCTCATAAGAAAAAGCAAAAGAGAAAGACTCATTCATACAATATGTACTCATACACTCGAAAAGTCAGTTTGAAAAAAAAGATTCATAAGTTGTATATATAGAGAGAGAAGAAGATAAGGCATATTATAGTTGAACCATAGTTTATCATTTTCATCATAGGCAACGAGACAGAAAAGCTTAGTAATAAACATTTCTATAAAAAGTAGCTTTCTTTCTTAACTTTTTCCAACCAACATACTCTTTTTTGACAAAAGTTTTAACCGTACGTTTATAGTGGAGTATAAAGGTATATTACACTTATAAATAAGATAGAGAGAAAAGAGAAAAAAAGTTGTACTTTTCTTTCCCTCGGATTGAGATGTCCAATCAAACTAACAACAGTTTATTCTCTCTGTGACTTTTTTCTGAATTCTGAAAAGTCAAGAGACTATTATTATAGTATATCCTCATGATTTTGAAATTCCAAAGAGCTTTCAGAAAGTTATGAAAACTGTGAGGTAGACAACTGAAGCTTCAAAATGATTTTATATTTAGACTTAGAAAAAAGTGAGATTGTGTTTTCAAAGAAACTGTAGGACATATGACTTTGAGTAATGTTGTAACTATCATAATGAAGCCTTGGGATAAATTACAATACTCTTCTCGTAATATAGACTGTTGTTTCTCAATATATTGTATTACTGTCTGTATAATGACGAAATCATGTGTATACCTACGTACCGCAAAGTAATCAAGTTAAATATAAAATGCTTTGAAAAATACAGTAGTGTCATGTATACCTCTAGCAATAATGCTGTCATTATATTTTTTTAACTATTCCACAATTAAAATCATATAAATTTGACAAAAGCAAAGTACTAGTATTTCACCTCAAGTCAAATAAAAACATTTTCCTTGTTTTCAACAAACCGTGAAAAAAAATATTTATGCTTCAAGTGGTAAAGATGAGTAATTAGGAAACCCTGCTTAAATTAAGAAGAGTCGATGACGAGAGAGAGAGAGAGAGAGACGATGTCGAGATAAAAAAAAACAAACAGAACGAGACTGATTCAATTTCATAGCTTCAAGCAATTTGAGTCAGAGAGACAAGCAACCAACAAAAAAGTATATACGAAACTATCTATAAGAACATTATTTGATCTCTCTCAGATAGTACATTGTTGAAAGTATAAGAGTCTTTGCTCATAAGTATAGTAGCATACGTACAAGTATACAGTTGTTTCTCTTGGCTTTTGTTTTATACATTATGACTTGCTACTGCTCTGCCGCTGAGTAAGAGTTTCATTATATTTCATGTTTCACTTGTACACAACTAAAAACATAATATTTTTGTCCAGCAATTATTAGTATTTTAGGTTTAGCAAAGAGGGTCACATAACCAGAAAAAAGCTACAGAAAAATCAAAGACAGTACCATTTGTTATCAACTATAACTATACTACACATATATGTGTAGAGACAATGTTCATAGCTTTCACTTGCTTTCTTAAGTATATGTTATATATATGGAATTATATTGATACTAATGTCTAAGTGCAAATAGTAATATATACTTATTGTACATTACGTAACTTTGTCCCCTTGGTTCTATTCTCTCTTTCTCTTTCTCTCTCGTCTTCTTCTAATTCCTTCAAAACATAAAAGCAACAATAATTCACTGGATATCATGACATCATACCTCAGCAGAACAAATGATAGGAACCAGATTGAATCGACACATAAGTCAAGCTCATTCATTCCCTGTCTAGTTACACACACAGATGGTTTATATATAAGAAGGGATCGAATGAGCAGCCCTAAGATTTACTAATACAAATAACTATCATTTCTCCATTAAGTTATATATATATATATATTATATTTTATGGTGCATATAACTACAAATCTAAAGCCAGTAACTAATTGCACAAAACCAATTTTCCATTCTCTTCATAATGCTATTTCTTGCATTAGCCACGCATATGCAAACGTATCAACATTTTATTCAAGACTATTTATGCTTGTAGACAAGTCAGAGATCAATGTGTGTATTGATTTTAGACATTGATTATTGATTAGAGAAATCAGATTCTAGTCACTCAATTGAAGAAGGAGCAAGAGACATGATGTTGTAGAGAACAGATAGAGTGAAAGTTGGAGATTTATTAGAGATGCGAGTGAGATTTCTGGAACTGAGCGCGCTACCTAGTACACTGGCAATCGCACTAAAACCGAGAAAGACAAAACGGGATTCATATACATATTTCTCTCTATGTGTAAATTGTAATCGGGGATTTTAAAGCTGCCGAGTTGCAGAAAAACTAATTGTCAGGCACCAGCAGGTAGCTCTCTCAATATTGTTAATAGTTTCTCTACCTACTGAATGAGTGACAACATGAGAATTATTTATTGCTCTTTGTAATCGTCCCATTTATTTATAACAGGTTCATATATTTATATATGTGAACTAATAATTTTATCTGAAACCCTTAAAAAAGAACGAATCAACCAATACTATTAATTAATTGAGTTTTAATTAATTAATTAATTAGTCAAAGGTAATTAAACTATCATTAAACATTTATCTTTGCACTACCATTACTTAGAACAATTATAGCACTTAGTGAAAACAAAATAAATTTTCTAGGTAATGACACCAAATCTCAAATATGGATGCAACAAACAAGCTGGTATATACTAATAGTTTATCTCTCTACTATAAACTCTCAGTGCAACATGTTACGGTGTATATTATGTATATTGAACATATAAGAAATTGCTTTTAAAGACTAACTATATACAGGCAAATGCAAGTATATTTTACATATGTATTATGAATGAAATACACAACATACACTCTTTGACAAATAAAGGGAAAAAGAATTTCCTCATGATAAAATAACACTATATATACGACTGAGAATTATTGGAGACACAACAAATCTCTCATGGGAATCTTTTTTAAGAATATACACTACAAATATAATACTTGCCAAGAAATTAGCTATTTATGTAATTAATATTGTAAAACTTCGCCATTTGTAATTATAATTGTACTAATGAAATTTAAGAAAAAAAAAATTGTATGTAAAAATATATTTTCAATTATTCTTTTAACGATTTTTTGTGATTATATAACGTATGTCAATACTAATGAACCAAAATGATTTTGTATGTATAAATATATTTTCAACTTATTCTCTTTTACGATTTTTTGTGTGATGATATAATGTGTCAATACTAATGTAACAAAATAATTTTGTATGTAAAAATATATTTTCAAATTATTCTTATTTTCCTTGTGATTATATAATGTGTGTCAATGTAACAAAATTTTAAAATTGAGGGGACGGCTGTCCGAATCAATAAATCAAATAATAAATAATAATAACACTATATCACAATCTGCCTCAATACTTTCAATATCTATGTTGAAGGTCACTTATATATACACTAGAAAGAAAGGAAGAAAAAAAACTATCAAAATATGAGTATAAAAGTCAACCAAAGTCTGATGCAATAGATTAGCAATAAAGTGGAGGAAAGGATATACAAGAGTGCATTTACTACCATCGACAGAAAACAACCAACAAGTATGTTGAGAGACTGAAGAAGAAACATGTTAGAGAGAGAGTAGAGAGAGATAGAGTCATTCTATAATGGAAAAGAAATAGTATAGTAATAGCGTTATATGGGTAATAGAATGAGTATCTCTCTCTCTATACCTTTCAACCTACTAACATAACAAATAGTAAATTCTCTTCTGTTTGCTTGGGAGCAGAGAGAGAGAGAGAGAGAGAAGTGCTTTTGCTTGATGCTTCGTCTCTAGTAGTTTGTAGAGAATGCTTACAACATGTTCTTTTACTACAGGAAAAAAGACGGGCGGGTAACAAGAAAAAAACCCGAAGTTTTTTCTACTCTCTCTTTCTCTTTCCTCTCTTTATATATATAAACTTGCTACATATATTAGCTATAGGGTTATAACCTTTCTCTCACTATATTACTACATAATAGTGTGCTTCTATATATAGTGTGCGACTAGATCGCTTTCTTTTCTTTACTTTCCGCTCCTACACATGAGTTCAACAGGTTAACGTAAAACACTCACATATAGTATAGAAACCTAGAAACCTATAGGTTATATATATATATATATGCAGTACAAAGAGCTACTCACATTTTTGCATGTCATGCCACTGATCTAAATTGCAAACAACAGTTTGCAAAAAGCTGAGAACCTTCTCACACATTTTGTTTACTCTACAATCCTTTAACCATCGTATACTTATATAGTATAGTACACTACTAAAAGGGTTTATACATTGTGTCTCACTTGACAAGTGAACAAATTTTCATAATCTCTTTTTCTTTTTTAGCTTGTACACATACATGAACAAGTTTGTAGTCTCTCTCTCTCTCTCTTTTTGGCACATGTGGGGAATGAAAGAAATAATTTTGGCAAACTCACGTGCTCCGTACTCCTTCTCTTTACACAAACCACTTGCTTCATCTCATCATGTGTTCTTCTTAACTCTCTTTTAGGTTCTTGCTCTTCTCTCTCTCTCTCCTTCACATACACACACACACAAGAGGAACAAAACGGACGGACGGACCCAAAGCTGTGAGTGGAGAAAGAGAGAGAGTAAAGTGAAGAGAGAATCAGCTCTTGACTATCTGTGTCTCACTTTCTCCTTCTCTCGTGAGGAAAGATCACCTTATGTTGGCAGCTCTCTTCCTTTTGGTGCAAACAAGTGATTGTGGTGCTTGTTGAGACTTTGATAGTGTTAAGAGACTATTGGTTTGCACTTGATTTGAAGATGATTATATAGAAGTAGTGATGCAAGTAGCAAACTATGTATGTACACTACTTACTTAGTTAGAGGCGATACAAAATATATATTTATATAGTTATATATATATATGATGAGTGCGATATAGACAAAAAAATAATTAGTGGAAGAGTTGAGCTTATTGTATCAAAGTTCCTGGGAAGCAAGTAGTAAAGTCCTCGTCATCGCACGACTTCTATACCTCTACTACTACTAAAATACTTACTAGTGTTTGGATGGATGGATGAAGAGAGAGAGAGAGAGTTGTAAAATAAACAGGGACTGTGCGAATCTGACGCAGTATATGCTTGTGTGTGTATGCTGTCTTTGATAACTCTCTCCTCATCTCAAACTAATCAATAATACGCTGAATAGTATTGATTGCCGATACCAATCAATGGCGCAAGTCTGTGGCTCTTTATAGTCTTGACGCGAGCCCCCACACCAAAAATTTCACCCTTCTTCTTTTCCAAAGAGAGATCCCTCCATCAAAAAAGCCAAACTTCTGGTTCTCTCTAAATCATCATGAACTCAGATCCTTCTCAATAAATTCATAGAGCAATAGGAAAGAGAGAAAGAGAGAGCAAATCAACTTGTCTCTCTCTTGTGCCATTTAGTTACTAGCCCATGCTGCTGTTCTGCTGTTGCTTGCTGTCCGTGTGTTACCTCTCCTAGCTTTCTTCCTCTTGCTCGCTGTTGCTTCCTTCACTGCTTTCACATAACTGCTTTCACTTGCAATGTGTGTGTCTCACAATACCGGTATCAGAGAAGCATCTGATTTAGTTTCTTTTTTATACTAGCAATGCATCTTGTCGATCATTTTTCTTATATTGAATAAGGAGAAACTCAGGTTGTGTGACACAAGATTTCAATAGTGATTTATAGTATAGCATTGCAAAAGATGCTTTCTACATATACAGCATGTCTCAACTCAAAATCTCAGTTTTCAGCATGGGAAATGTGTAATTTTGAAATCTGAGTATCTATATTTGTGCTGAATCTTGGGAGTATAGTCACTATATTGAAATATCGAGTCATAAAACCTGAGCCTCTCCTCCAGAGTTTCTTAAACACGTATAGTATATTTGCTTCTATAACAAGTATCAATGTCAACTCAACTCTCACAGATAAGAAGAGTTTCCCTTTTCGCTAAAAGTCAGCTACGTGTATTACAGTGCCCCAATTTCTCAACTGGACCTAATTCTATAACACTATACTATAATCTTTATTATATTATTATTGAGTATTGATAAAGGAAGGAAGGTGTGAGTGATGACATCCATGAAAACCTAAGAAATATAGTTGAGTATATATTGTATTTATAGATCATACACAAGAGAAGAGAAAATGTTATGAGTGACAGGTAGCGTCAAAGCTAATATGAAGAGAGATAGGAAAGAGAGAGGTCAAGCATAACGACAATGTTATTGGCGATATCGGAGATGTCGAAAGAATAGATCGATTCACATGATAATTACGAATGACAATCGGAGATAAAAGGAATGAAGGGGAGGGAGAGAGGAAGTCAGGGAAAGATGAAACATTGAGGGGAAATCCCATGTCAATCTTTCTCTTTTTAGTTTTTACAAAACAGGATTAAAAGGGTGGGTGGCGAAGAGAGAGCTGCTGGATTGTTATAATTTATCGATGGTTTATGTGTATATCAGCCGTAGTGGTGGTGTAGTATAGTAGTCAAAGTGAAAGAATATATTATGCATACATATCTAAAGAAATACATAGGATGGATAAATACAGAGTATTCATAGATTTCACTCATTCAAGAAATAATCAATAAATGTATATGCAGAAGAGATGAGTTTGTCTCTGCTCTTCACCAATACACATACATTGAAAATAAACTAACGAGTCTCCTCTATACAAGGACATACACAAGCACACTAGTTGTTTTCACTATGGTTTATGTTAGTAGAGAGAGAGAGAGAGAGAGAAAGAAAAACGGCAAGAGACGATTTTATTCCAAATATGGTTGTCATTTCGCACCAAAGTTGTAGAAACCAACAAGCCACTTCCTCTGCAGATCCTCTATGCTCTTCTTTTTCTATACAACATCATCAACTCTAGGTTTGATATATGAGATATATGTACACACAACAGGATACAACCATTTGCATGCTCTTACCATTACTATTTACTACTGTGCCAAATCTATCTTTGCTTACAGGTTCCTTACACTCTGAAGCGTTTCCAACTTTATTCTTTAATTTTTTTGCCAATGTTGCAGTTTTATATCTGATTGAGAGAGAAAGAAGAAAAAGAGAAAAGTTCATCTCAAGAAACTGAGAGTTGCCATGATCGACACCCTATTGATTTATCGACCTGCCTTTCCCAATAGCTACCTATCATCAACACTTCTATCAAATCTATTGCTGACTGAGCTACTGCTTATGATCATAGGCAAATTATTATCCATACCTTGTTCAATGTAGATAGTACATTGAGTATACATGTCTTTTCTCTGTTTTCTCACTTGTTCTCTTTTCGTTTCTCTGTCTATATACTATATGTCTCTCCGTTTGGTATTGAGTTTTATATAAATGTGTGTCGTTTACTAGCGATCATTTCATTTCCTCCTTACTTTCTATATTACACCTATAATAACTGCTCACATTATTTCTGATACATTTCCAACTTTTTATATGTACGTATATGCTTTACTAACTAATAAACCCTATAGCTCACCTTGCTTCCTATATACATCACACTACGTAGTAGTTACAGAGTCTCCCATTCTTCTTTGACATTTACAGAGAGAGAGCATGATGTTAATTCTCATTGAGCCGTTGAGTCAGACAACTATAGAAATAAGCATTGAAGAGACAGAGCAATGTTCAGAGATTAGTGAGAGATATGACTTTTCCTCTCGTCTACAACATTTCACATTTTGGAGAGTTTATGTGTGTACTATAATAGTGTATCACAAGAGAGTAATGAAAAGTAATCGATAGAGAATCAATGATTGAAACCCTTTTCTCTTTATAAAATAAATGGGGGAAGGGAGAGAAATTAAAAATCTTGATCTCTGCATTGCTTTAGCCTAAAGTCTTCACGTCTTTCTAGCTATGCTGATATATATATATATATAGTCAGATATTTTGTTATGTAGAAAATTTAGGTACCCGTTAGCTCTTATATGTTACTACGTTTTGTTTTGCATTCGATCGAGAACAAAAACTATATTCTCATTCCCCTCTTTCCCTGCAGCATGGCAAAGAGCAATTAAGCTAATATAGTTTTTTAGATATTTGCATATTTTGCACTCATATAAAAGTGAACTGAAGGAACTGTTGCCGGGAAACAATAGCATTGTAAACTTTAGTCACTCACTCATTTACGTCTTCGTTCTCTCTTTCGATATAATATCGCATTAAACAACAGTGCAACTTGTATATATAACTTTTTGTAAGCTATATATGTACAAGTATACAAAAGCAATATATATAGAAAAGCAACACTTGACGGTCCTTATATTTTACTACTACTACATATATGCATATAGAAAGAAAGAGAAAGCATTCAACAAATTTAAAATCTAACATCTCATTCCCTGATTTCATTCCAATATTATTATACTCAACTCTACTCTACTTCGTTTTTTTGGTCAAGATTGGAGAGCAGCATGACATGTTATTAAAAGTTATATAGCAATAAGAACTGAAGGAATAAAATACACTTTTTTGCTTAGCAGGAAAACTTGGTAATTTTCAGTAGTAGTTACATATAAGTATATATTTGAATATATATGTATGTATTTTTCATTTACACTATTATATTGCTTCGTTAGGAAAATATATTTTGTTAGTTATGTGTACTATATTATGGATATGAGGCTGACATAATATAAATCTTATGTATTGAGAAAAGAAAGTTGAGACGAAAAAAGGACCTCAATCTTAGTCTATTCTCTTTGCGGTTTACAGTCTATATTCCTTCACGTAATCACCCTATTTCTGATCGATATGTTATCAACACACAAGTTTTGAGAGTCTACAAACCATAGTAGCTATGTGATTGACAGGTATTAACCCTAATGCAGATTTTGCGTGTCCTTCCTTTGTAATTAAAGAGTTTGGCACAGGGATTATGAGAGCCAACCATGTCGATTATACCCACATACACATAAATGTGTCCAGAGGTTGTAATAATGTACCAAGAGCTCTATGATGCTACTATGCATTTATTACAACTATTAATACAACCAATTTATTACGGTGTGTATAGTAAGAGAAATAATAATGCAAAGGCTAAATATTTTCAACTATAGAAATGTAATAAGGTGATTTAGTGATGAATGCTAGTCTCATATACAATAGTAGTAAATAGCATAGTAGTCAGTAAAAGAGGAAAACCTACCTATATAAAATCGTTTCATGTATAAAAAAAATCAAGTGTTGCTTCAGTCGTTTTTCTTTTTTCTTGTAATATCAAACAAATATATTCACTTGAACCGACACTTATGTACAACACAAAAACACTATTGCTTCTTCATATTTATATTGACTACACATTTATACAGTAGTATACTCAACTGTCACTCACTGTGCAAGATATGCTTTTTACTCGTCTTCTGCTGATTTGTGAATACTATGTGTTTGGAGAAGATGTACTTTATTGAATCATTGTGTATAAGAAAATAAATGTGGAAAGATGTGTTGTTACATGCTTGTATGCATAAATGATGTAGAGTATATATAGATAGATAGTGTAGATAGAATAATATGTAATCGTATATACATAAGGATTGTATGGCGGCATTAGAGAGAGGCTTACATTATGTATCACCAATGTAAAACACATAGACTCTCACACTTTGAGAATGCATCTTCTACTGATCTTTTATAGGATTCAATAAAAAATAATTGGAGGAGAATGAAATATTTTGGCAAATGGCCCGCTCCAATATATATCGCCCTACATTTTCGATAAACTCTGTATTCCTCTGTGCAAGTCTATTAGGTAGCAGCATGTGTGAATATATATGTGTATATATTTCTATACAACAAAAATCACTACATTAGATACTTATAGAAGATATTGTAAGGAAGAGAATGATACAGCAAGTGGATAAAATTGTATATATGTCTTCTATTGCTTTTCTATAGAGATTATGGTAAGATATGTCGAAAGCTTTCAAATATAAAACTACAAATATAATTACATTCTAATAGATAATATATAGAGAATTAAAATAATCAATGTTAAAATTTGATTTTATTACGAGACAGAAATGTAGCAAAAGAATAGAATCATTGACGAGTAGAAATAAATTAAAAGTATCTTTTTCAGTTCATCGGCAGGATAATAATAGAGTGACGATAAAATGCTTATTTTGTGTCTCCAAGATAGAATTTTTATTGTACAGTATCCTATTTTATATCTCAATACCTATATATACTCATATCTTATTCTATGTAAATTTGTAAGGGTTTTGGCTATAGATCTCTGTCTTTTTATATCACACTTCCTCATGGTTTCATTTGCTCTCTAATCGTGCACCTTCTCAATTCTAGAAAAAAATAGATGATAGTTTTTCCATTGTAGTATCATGTACTATACAATACACCGACAATAATGTAAGACAGAAGAAATTATACTCTGAAGAAGAAGATCGTGTATATGTCACCAACTCGTATATGTCACTATGTATTCTGCCTACTCGACATTTCACAACCCACTAATTATATAGTATATAGGTATACTACTACAAACCAATAGAACTAAATTTTACTTTACAATCATTAGAAACCCGTAAATAAAAACATCGTTGAATCCTTGCACTATATACGCATTATTACATAGAATACAAGATGTAAAGCTATAAGCTATTTACCATGAAACTCTTGCCAGGAAAATATCTCCTTCTATGTACCGAAAAAGTGAAGAATATGTCAAAGATAACTTGAGAGCACATTTTTGTACATGTGTAATGTGTATTACACTACACTTTCATTCCTCTGTATGTGTTCACTTGTTTCTTATTTCCCTTCTCTCTAGGTCGTTACTATCACTTCACTTCACATTTCCCTTGCTAGATTTTCGCATATAAACGCCGGCATACAAAAACAAGATTGTACACACTAGACACTTGACACACATACATATGTACATATACACACCACTTTCTTCTTTCGTTGTTGGGGCTGACAGGTGCATTTCAACAAGTTGAACAATAAACACTAATAAATACCTATACAGAGTGTACTAACCTCCTCAAAATGCAATCTTTCGTGTTTCCTATAAAATAATTATTTTTAATATGATACACACATCATATTATATACCATATGAAAAAAGTTGAAAACTGAGCGTGTCAATTTGTACAATATACTTTTTCAATTCGCTTTCTCACGTGAATATGAAACAAAACACTCGACACGAGAATAAACAACACTGCATATATAAAGAGAGATTCTCAATGTCAAGTGTTATACAATAGTATATATAAAGTTTATCAATGCGGTAAGCTTACTTTCACTTGTAACTCAATGAAATACAGATGAAACAGTATATAATGAAAAGTATATAGTAGTAACGTAAAATGTTAATCTATGCTGTTATTTAGATGTAGTAGAATCTTGTCTAAGAAGCGAACTAATAGAGAGACCACATTAAAGAAAACACATGCATGAATTCAGTGCAGAAAGAGGTAATAGATAACGAGAAGTGATAGAGGAAGAATAGAGCGCCTACAACATCTATATAAAACTTATATAGATACATCTCTAAGTCGGCTTCTCTCTATTTTTAGCAAAAACACACTCTTCTTGACGTTTAGATAGTTTATACTAATAGTAGCTGAGGTGGTTATATATAATACGTATCTATATGTATAAAACACACAGTTCTGTGTATGAATATAAAATAAGTTTATATCTAGTAGAATACATGTCATTACATCAACTTGTTTCATCACCGAATGACTCTGTCGTTGATATGAGCAAAATGAATAAGAGTATATATTATAATTTCTATATAGTAGTCATAAGACATGAGTACATATGTTAGAAGAGCAAAAACCGCAAAGGTCTATATATTGTCATCACACTTGTACTACTACTTGTTATGAGTATTAGAAAAAGATAAATTTCATTCGCGACAAATGCTACTAATTATTTGCAGAAAGACATGTTTATCATTTCACAGTTCAAGACTTCACAGTACATATAGTAGTAACATCCCACATGGAACACATGTCTAACACTCTATGCTCAGTTTTATAGCTGAAACTAGTGAGAAAAGTCATCGTCTTGTATGCTTTATATATATATTCTGATAAGTTCTTTAGTAGCGAAAAAAAGCAATAGAATTTTACAACAACCCACTACTAGCGCATCTTAGATTTTTCTATGCTTGTGTGAAATCCAAATATATTTGAGAAATCACTTTATGAAGTTTACGACGTCCTCGTAATATCTTATGTACAAATTTGCTGTTAGATATAACTAAATTATTATTATGTGTGCAGTTGTAATATGCTATCAACCGGAAAAATATATTTGAGAATCTTTGCTGCCATCAGTTTATAGCATATGTGCATGAATAACCTTCGCTATAAGTTATAAACTCTAATATCAAAGTTCAATTGCAGTCAATGAGTAAAGTATAACTATTGCAAGTTGTTTTTAAAAAGGTATCCAGTTTTATTTGAGAATTTTTGCAAGTTAGCATTTATATATGATTTAATGTTTGGAAAGTTAAAAAAAATACTGATTTACTGTTGTACAAAATGCAACAAATCAACATTAGTATAATTAGCAAAAGTAAGCAAATATTTGAATTAGTAAAACGATCGTAAAAATCACACCAGCAACAAAAAAAGTGCAAAGTAACTTGATAGTAGGTATTTGTAAAAATATTTAACTATTTGCATAACCTACATTAATAATTATTCTGAGAATCAATTCGTTAAACTTGAGAAGCAAGAAAGTAATTGTGCTTTGTCCACAAAAAAAAGTTCGACGTTTGATTTGGCATGATTATAATGATTCTTTCGTCTTGGGTGCTAAGATTACAAGAGCTGTTGTAGTAACGATCGTCGTCTCAGAAATCTCATGGGAACAAATTCCCATCAGCATATGTGTTAAACATGTATACTTGCAGACAGTGTGAAATCAATTTTGCAACTCTTTTTTTTAACTTGATGTTTAAGACACATAAACATTTGCATAAAATTACCAATTGGCATATCATAAAAAAAACTGTCGCTTGGCAAAGTGCATATGTCAGACATATAAACTCATAAATACGCATTATACGATTAATTTTATATGCTGTCTATATACATAAAACAATATAAATTGTATTGGCTAATGAAATAAAGTGTTGTTGGCAAAAAATGCAATGTCAGTGAAAACTAATGGTTTATGCAACTTTGAATTTTAATGCTATAACATCAACATTATATTGTCATTACCATATGTAAGCAAATTATGATTATTATTAAACTATATGTACTTATATTACATAAATAAGACATGACACTGTAACATAATATAAAAATTTAGTCAAATCAGACGCATAAATTTGGTTTACAAAAGATTGTATTATTTTAATATCTTTTGCCAGCTTTGTAAAAAATGATTTTACTGATTCCGTAGTATTTTTCTTGTTGTAATACTTATAACAGTGTATAGAAATTAATATACATATATATGCCAAAACATATACAAGTAATATTTTTCAATTTATATTTACTCACTAGGGTCTCTCTTTAGATTAAGATCTTTACTCCAATATAATAGAAACATAAACTTCAATGGTAGAAATCTGTGTACGCATGTATTTTAATTTCAAAGTAACAGTTGATTTTATTATCAACTCAAAGGAGTATATCATTTATTAAATACGATTTTTCTAAAGAATATAAAAATTCTGGAATAAATATGCAATTTGTGATAGCAGTCTGTATTTGAAGTAAGACATATCAGAGAAGATGTAACAATTATTATAGAGAGAAAAGACATTAGTAAATTATGACATACAACATTTTTATATCTAATTTCTCATAAATCATAATAAATGATAAAGAGTATACATATAAAATTCTTAACATCGCAAATTTACTATATCAGCATCTTAATAATGCACAGTAGCGCTAATAAACCAAATTGTAATATCGACTGACTCTGTGGTAAAGGGTATTATTTTACAAAATGATATAAATTTTAATTTGCCTTTGTTCCTGTAGTCAAGAAACAATGTCGAAGACTCCCCTTTTTGCCTACATAAATAATATTCTAATGTTGTGCATGGAAAGTTTATATTCAAAGTAACAACAAGTACAAAAATGGGGAGTGAGAGAGTGTTACTTATGTATATACATATATGTGTACATAACACTAAAATAGAGAGAGAGCTAAATGCATAAGTGTTTGATTACATGATATGCCAAAGGAAAGTCCTTATACATATAAAACTAGAGTTGTATACATGTTTAGTTCAACTTTGTTGTTCTTTTTGAACTCTGTCTCTCTCTCTCTCTATTTTGGCCATATACTATAACATATAGTCTATAAGTATATCACATATGTACAAACAACTCCGAAAAAAAGATCTGTCAGATATTTATTCACGTATATATTGACTGAATACATGTAGAAGCTATTTGTGACCATTTTTCAAACAAATTTACATACGACATCATATATGCTATATACTGTATAATATATACATGTTGTTGTCATAACAGAGTGAGAGCAAGAGTTAAGAAACGAACACAAAAAATATGTATATATGAACGATTTCAAAGACGAAAAGCTGTAGATAGGAAACAACAGGGAAATTTGACACAAATATCGATCGATTAGTGTTTAACATGCACGAAACAAATTTATCGATTGAGAGACTGAATCAAAAGTTATCCACACTCAAATACATTTATAGATATGTAGAAAGTCAGAGTCTGACAGAGAGAGAGAGAGAGAAAGTTGGAAACGAGAAAATCTATTGCTATATAAATAAAAGTTGGACTCATAGACATATGCAAGGCTTATAAAAAGGCTGCTGTAGCTATCTCAAGCTTGGAGAAGAAACGAAGGAAGCATTCAAAAAGCCAACCTAACCATCATTACATACCTGAAACAAATCAACACTTTATGCAATGAGATGTCTTCCCTGCTTAAAATTCCTTCAATGACAAATAATTCATCTTAAGGCACTTTAAATGTCTTTCTCAATTACCACTACCTTCCCACAAGGACATACACTACCTTTTTGGGTTTCTCTTACTTTATCAAAGAGTTGTACTCTATATAACTAAAGATATGTTCCAACTTCATCAAATACAGTAAGACAATATTACATCACCGGTGAGATTGGTGTAAGACGCTGTATTTTTGTTTTTGATTGTATCTTACTATCTAAGAGTGCGGGCTCAAGCCATCGACTAGCATATATTTTTCAGCGGACTGAAGCATTGACAGTCGGTTAAAGAGAGTATTATGTACAAGTAGAATTTTTTATTGAAAATGCAGACTCTGGTAAAGTTTCCATTACAAGACATGATTGAGGAAAAGAACCAACTTCTGATCTTTGAATTATCATTAACTAACTTTACCACGAAACCATTTTCTTCAAGAGAAATGGAATAGGAATATTATTGGAAACAGGGATATGCATAATAGAACTTAATAGACAAATGAGAATGAAATAGTAATAGAAGAGAGAGAGAGTCAAGTCCATGAATATTGTAGTTGAAAATGCACATTTTATATGAATAGAAGAAGAAGAAGAAGAAGGGAGATCCAAGCTTAGATCAAATACATTATACAAAGTAAAGTAACACATCTCTTCTCGCCTATATAGTCTCTCACTACTGAATTGAAGTCAATGTAAAATGTACAATGTTACAGTCACTTGTCTCATATTCCAATACACTTTGTACTCAGTAGTTTTAGAAGAAGAAGAAGAAGATAATAATAATGCCTAATATCGTTTTATATACTTCTATAGATATACTCAATGTGCATGTACTCAATTTATCCTGCCTGTTTTTCTTACAGTGCAAGTTTTTAAGCTTCCTATATTTATTACAACTCCTGTGGGAAACTATCCGATTAAAGTTTGCATAGAAACAAGCTAGGAAATTAAAGCAAGAGTTTTTGGTCTTCCATCAAGAAACGATATAGCACTGTTGGGATTTCAAGCCGAACACATATATACCCCTCAATATATATGTACTAAAGTCGAAAATCTTCTTCAAACTACTGTTGCATATTACAAAAACAACGTCAGTTATTCAGTATATCTATATTATAGATTCTATCACAAAGCGTCATCAATATGTATAGTGTAATATACATTATCGTTAAAGTCAAACTCAAAGTTCACAACTCATATTCCTATGCTACTGAAATCCGACCAATTTTTAAAAAAAAATATTTCTCAGTGTAATCAAATGTTACAAAGCTATAACTTCCTATATATTTTAAGTAACTAATCTAGTTACTAAATCTAAAAAATCTTTTAATTTCGACAACTCAATGGCCCACAAGTGATTCGTTTCCCGAATCAACTTCGGTACTTTTTCTCTTGGATTTTGTGCAGTCTCTTTTTCGAGATTTTTTAGTACAGGTTTTATTCCTCTTATAAATGAGTCAGTATTTTTAGCTATAAATAATCTCTGTTACACCCTTCCTTTGACCATGACCCTGATTTGATTTATTGGTTACATTTGAGATGTATTTAAAGGATTGCTTTTATTGTCAACATATAAAATTTTGAGGTTTTTTATCGTTTCAAGAGTAATTTTAGAATATTGAGACTAAAGAAGGCCGGGTCAGAAAACTAGGTCAGGTTAGGTTCTGGAACTGCTTATTCTTGATATTTCTTCCTTTTCTGAAGGTTCCTTACCGGTGTTATGAAGTATACTACACATATGACCTAGTTTATAGTAACTTTTGAGGATCTTGCGCACTTCAACTTCCTCATGACCTCAGGGTCACCGAGAGTAGAAATTTTGCTTAAACCTGCCTTTATATTAATTGTTTCTTCTTCCTTTATAACTTCCGTAATTCCTAGCACGGCACTTTTGGAATTATTTCTTGAAAATGCGGAGAAATTTCATAGACAGATTTTTTGCGCAAAAAATTCCAAATAATCCTGCGTTTTTCAAATACTTTTAATGACTTTACTACGGATCTGTTTAACCGATATTGTTGATATTTGGCGATTATATACGTAGATATTTAGGCATTATGCTATGAAAGTTTCACAACATTTAATCAATCTATGACTGAGAAATAAATCTTTTTCAGAATTGGTCGGATTTCATTAGCATAGGAATAGACAGTGTTACATAATAATGGTGATTTCCAATCAAAATAATTGCATATATATCACACTGACTCAAATAATAAATATATATAGTGTGCTCCATCTCATTTTTTATAGCTTTGCTGACAAGTAAACATCACATTCTCCTAAGACAAATCCCTACAGAATTTTACTAATAGCATATATATACTTTTAACGAATAAAATGTAAATAGTTGGTCGTCTCTCTCTCTCATCTATATACTCTCTAATTAGCAAATAGTTACAAAACTCCTTATAAAACTTTATTGACGTTTTTTTATTAATTAAGAACAAAGGTACACAAATATAGTTCACAGAATTATACACAGATCCCAAAACTCAGCGTATAATTCTTTACATCAACTAATTAGAAGCAATGTATCAAAACTTTACAAACGCTCTCAATATAGATAAGTTTTACTAAATTGAGATATTTTCAAATTGCTTACTGAAGGAATATATAAGCAAGTAAACTTTTATCACAGTGTTGTGAATTGAGACTGGAGTAATATTAACATGTATAGTATACATATAAATGCATAAGGAAAGGAGAGCACATGTTAACTTGCCGTATTGTAAGTAAAAACAGTGAAAGCATGGAAAATGTCGAAGAAAATTTCTCTTACCTTCTCTTTTATTTACATGTGATGATCTGACGTAAGAAGCACTTGAAAGATGATACCACTTTATTGAGTAATATATATATGCAACTAGTACATTAACTATTAACAGGTTTACAATGTTACACTCTGACACAATAGAAAGTACAACAAACAATATAGTATTTCTTTGTCAATTGGAAGAAATGATTAAATATTATGTTAAAAAACACATAAGCTTGTTGTCTCAAACTACACAGTAAAACTAACTAGAACTACACACTATAAAACTCTTTGACTACAAAGTCGACACTACGACCAAACACTTGTTTCATGCAGGTCCTCAAACTAGAGAATAAACCTGAGGCAGTCAAAAAGTCATGGTAATATTAATATATTCAATCTAACATTGTGTGTGCACCTCTATAACATTCATATTCATCTATACATGACCATAATCTATCGTCAACTTTATACATATTTGTAAAGCTACTGCTTGTTCATTTAGAAACAAAAAGTAACAGGACCGGGTAAAATTCGGAGAGCCGACCCACCTTCGCTTTAATCGCACACAATTTCCTCTCCAATGCTTGACCGTTCCGATTGCCCTTTTTCTTCACAAACTAATAATAATTCGTTCCACACTACTCAAACAAATATAAGTAATAATATATATATATATATATACTATAAGAGTTTGTATGTGTCAAATTTAATACCCCCATTTGGAAAACTTTATGCATTATTAAGATTGAGTTCATGTGGTTATAGTTGAGCTATATTGAATTTTTATATAAATCTGTATTTGAGACATTAGTAAAATTTAATCAAATTGAGATCAATATAATACAATTTATACATACAATGCTTTGATTTTTGTTGGAAACATAAAATTATATAAGAGTCTCATTCTCAATGAGAATGAAAATGAAAGCAACAAAGTGAAATAAGTTTCAGCATTTTGTTTAGCTGCAGTGACGCCATCATTTGCAACGTAAAAGAGTTGGACTTTCAAGACGCGGGATATTCACCCACCATCTGCGTTTGTATTTATTTTCTGTCGACAAAAAGTTGACAATCAAAAAACAAAAAACAGTTTGTTGTAATTACAGATTTGATTACTAATTTTGACTAAAGACAGTAGTAAGTTAATTATCCATCATGTCATCAAGTCGTGGCTATTTAGTTGGAGAATATAATGGTCCAAGTGAAACAAAAAGTTCTCCAGTCACTTGCATTGCTGGGTATAGATTATACACGTGGGATTCAGACGACAACTTCCTTTTTGTTGAAAACGTTGATGATGTTGGTCAAAGAGTTGCAGAAGATATACCACGAAAGGTTTGTTTGCTTAATTTTAATTTTACAAAAATATTATTAGAATTTTCCAGAACTTATTTCTTACTTCCTGTTTATATGTACACTACCTTCACTTTCTCTATGACAGGAAAGAGTTTTTCGAGATGAAGTATTAGCATAAATCATATAGAAGAAATAATACTATATGTATATTTGACTTGATACAAACAAATATATGATAATATGGTCCGTGTGTGCATATAAAATAAGTAGGGGAAAACTAACAAACAAACAGGGTCTTGTTATGACGGAAAACTTTTTTCAATTTCATGTCATTTACTAAAGCTTGTGACTTGTCATTTTTCACAATTTGTTATGCATTCAGGGATCTTGAATCAGGGTAATATTCAGGATCCCATGGATCCAAATTTATTTCCTGTCTTCTATATTCTTATTCTAATATGTATGCATATGGACAGAAGAAGAATAGTATATATAAAAAATGTAAGAGAAAGCAAGTTAACAGTAAAAGAGCATTATATATAAATATAAAAAAACATATAGGTTTATGTCTATGTTTATATAATATAAATGCTATTTGCCATTCAGAGAGAGAGAGAGAGAGAATATAAACACAAAAAGTAGCTAGGACTACTGACATTTTAAAGTATACTATAAAGGGCAATGTTATTCTGAGGAATGGTGAAGAAATAGAGACGAAGGGGAGAAAGAGTATAGAGAAAATAGACAAGTTGTACTGGAATGACAGCTTATTTCTGTTATCGAATAGGTTGAATTTCATGCCCGATTTAGAATTCATCGTCTTGTTTGTAGGAAACATATATATTCCTCTCTCCACAAACTTTTTTTGGAAAATGTATACATCCCATTTTCGACTATTCACTATCAATCATTCTCCAATCTGTATTATATTAGGTATAACCTACTACATTCTATAAACTGAATATAATATCATCAAGCTAATATGAATTGTGAATGTCACTCCAAATGCCTTACAGCTTACTTTTTTATTCCTCATATAAAAGTGTTATGATTCAATTTATTTCATCCCTACCTGACCATGTAGTCTATAAAGTATTATTATTAGCAATTATCAATTGTTTTGCACAGTTGAAATAGTATGAAAAAAATAATCAATTATTAACCATGATAACAATTTTGAACACGTTTTCTTCTCCAGGTGAAGGCAGCATAAATCATTATTGTATATAGCAGTCTTATTCTAGAGTAATGTTGCTCTTATATATATGATTCACAAAAGTACATAATAGATTGCCGGATTAAGTCTATAAAGTAATAAAGTGAAGTGAAGCACTGCTGAAGTTGTGGCGTAGTCAACTTTTCTTTTGCGGAAGCTAAGAAGAGAGCATAGTTTTGAATTCTGATGGTGAGACATGAAAGTTACATAAAGGAAGAAAGATTGAGAGTGTGTGATCTCATGTGGGTTCATATTTGTCAGTTTATTTATTTTCTGGGGAATATGATCACGATAGGTTTTTTTTTGAAGACGGGGAAAAAAGTAGCAACAAAACATGAAGAATGCATATTGTATTCGTTGCTCCTTTCTATATTATAGTTGTTTATTCTTTCTTCTTCTTTCTCTTTCCTCATCTATCTAATCTACGATTCCCTTATATATATATATAGATAGGTAGATATAATATGTTGTAGTTGAATCTCTTATGTGTAATGTAATAGCATTTTGTTGTTGTGATATCGTATACTACTATAGATACTATATTTATACTTTCTTTTTTTCTTGGTTTTGTCTACTTTTTGTTTTTGAAAAATCGGACTCTATTTTTCCTGTTCCCTCCTTGACTGGTTGACTCTCTAGTGATTTTCTCTTTTCGTTTTCTGTTGCAATTTTCAAGTCAGTGAAAAATCGGCAATTTGGGATACAAAATAAAACAAAAGACAACTTCATGTAATAAAGAGTGCACGTGATGTTTGTATATATTGTTTATATGTTATGTACTTATAGGATGTATATAAGAAATGGAAGAAGGAACCTTTTTTCCTTTTTTTGAAGTAGAATGTAATTTACTTGACGGTTTGAGAAATGTCTGATTCCTTCTGGGTGTTTTGGAACATTTTTATCCATAAACCTTTAAGTGGTCGTCTAGAATTGTACAGTTGCAGTTAAGGAATATAAAAAAAAACTTTCACTGGATGATTTGCTGATATATGAGTATGAGTCTTAGTGAAAAGTTTTTGTTACTACTATATTTTTTTCTAAAGTTGTCTTGACAGAAAGATATTTTCAAATGTTTCTACTAATGTATAGAAGCTAAATGTAAAAATACAGTACACAAGGAATAAGGCACTATTTGAGAAAGTCTCTTGTATCAACTTTTCATTCAACAATTCAATCAAAAAAATGAACAGGGGATGAAGACAAGATGTATTTATGATGTTAGTGATATTATATTGGTAAAGTGAATGAGAGAGAATGGAGGGTGTTGTGCGAATGTTGATACTAGTAGTTCATATATAGTGAAGATCATCTAGATTGTATAATAAATAATATACACATTATTTATTATTAGAAACGCTAAGATATATTAAAGACTATTATAATGGGTGATGTGGTTTTTGTCTCCCAACAAAATCATATTTGAGCTTTTCTGCTCTGTACTATTCTGTATTATTCTACAACATTTTTTTCTTCTGTTTTTCATCCAACATCATCATCCAAGTACAACAATGTGATAAAGATATCACTAGAAAAGTGTATTGGCAAAAAGTGTTCATGGTCTGTGTCTAAATCCTTCGGATTTCAGTGCTATTTAGGTTCAGATTTATTTGCTTTATATCTGTTGTTGTTGTCTTCTGACAGTCAGTGTTGTTATGTAAGAGAAAGAGACTCTGTGGTAGACTTATTTTCTTCTTTTGATTTTTCTTTTCTAAGCTTTTATTCTTCTATCTTTATTTCTTATTATGAGTGAGATGGCGAATGTCCATTTGTTTATATTGTAGTATATATAGTATATAGTGGCATGCAATAAACAATTACAGAGAAAGGACTTTTCTTTTTTTTGTGGCAATGTAAGATCTATGTGGTCTATTTGGCTACAAATAACAAATGCGTAAAGACGACAAAGAAAATAGTTCAATTCTCAGACAGTGTGTGTGTGTAATAAAGATAGCCATCTCTCAATTTCACCCTTGTTGTTCGGCTAAGTAGTTTTTGAAGTGTACATACATATATATTTATTTATTTGGTCGGTCAACACTAAATCTATGAACTATAGTAAGGCTCCTAGAGTCTGGATTTGGAAATCGAATAAGCTGATTGAAGTAGGGATAAAAGACAACTAGATAGAAAAGTATAATAAAAGTCTCTATATATACATTTTTTACATAGCAGAGAACAATACAAGAAATGACTACAGAAATGGGTATCCACGAATTCCACGATTGAACTAAAAATGGCTCAATTTATATATTTGTCATCACAGTTTTAAAAGGAATTGTACAACTCAATGTATCCGTTAAACAACTTTTACTATAATGTGCAGATAGAAAAGGGGAAAGTATTAGAATGAGTCAATTGGTTGGAAGAAGGCTTTTTGTATTCAACATTTGTATAAAACTTTGGTATAAGATGTCAAGCGTTTCTACTCATTTTAAGATGTGTAACTCATACTATATACATATATACAGTTTACAGTGTCACAAAGTACAACTCAAAAACTAGAGTTCTCTCTTATGGTAATACTGTACATATTAAGTAAGAGAAAAAAGAGAAATGAACAATGTAGAGAAAGGAAAAGTTATATAGTTTGAGAGAGATGATAAAAATGCAAAAAGAGAAGTTTGTTGTTCAGCAACTGAGAGATATAGATAGGATAAGAGTCGTAAAAATCAAAAAGAAAATTTTTTGACATTATTTTCAAGTCACAATAATGGAAGAGAAAATGATATCTGAGCGTATTATGAAAAATATAAGAATATATATGACATTATTTTTTATATATGCACAAATTTGCTTATATCTATGTACAGGCATTGCTGTTGCTGCTATTAGTTGACGTTGAGTGTCAAGAGAGAGACAGAAATTTTTTATTTTCATTTATTTCCAAGACCGAAAAAATAGAACTGTGTATATTCTCTATTTACGTCTCGATAAAACGACGAAAGAAGGAGATAATATATAATACAATGTAATGGCTAAAACGGGAAAGAAAAAAGTCTTACGTTACATACAGAATATCTACAAAGACTTTAAGTTTTCTCTTATGATGTAACAGTAACAAAAGAAGATGCTCAATATATATTAGAGTTTAACTCTCTAGTGTTGAGTGAGGCAATGTGAAAACGAACATTAAGAAAGAGAAGAAGAGAACTTTGAAAACGGGAAAAAGACAAGCTTTGAAAGAATAGAGAAAATCCTTTAAAAAATCATAAATTGCATTCCCTAATTTTTTTTTTGGTTCTTATTTTCAGCTTCCGTTCCGCTCCTATACTTGTCTCTCGTTAAAAAAAGAAGGGATAAGTATCAGGAAAATATGACTCATTTGAAAATTAATAATTTTTCGGAATGAAAAGCCCTACGCTTCTTTCTCCGCTTTTTAAAACCCATTCCCATTTTTCTTCCGATGAATTGTCTTTAATCCTAGAACTTGGGCGTGTATTTATCTCATAGCTAGCGTTATATATGTATATTTACAATGTATTATATGAATACTGTTTCCGTTCTTCTTCTGAGAGAATGTGAGAGGAATATAGAAAGTTGACGACAAAATTGTGTAGTGTTATGTAGTTTAGAGAGGTATAAAAGTGGAATATATTCAAGTTTACATTTATCTATCGTCATTCTCTATCTGATGCGGTATGCAGCATTATCACTCTCACTAATTGATTTCATATCTAGTGTAGTGGTGGTGATGGTATATCCTATAAATATCACTAGTATCTTATTACAATTTTATTACCGGCTGGCTCTTCTTTTTCTCTTCTATAATTTTCTTCCCTATTTCTTTTCTTCAAAGTTTTTATTTTAGCCCTTTTAAAAATTTACGATGTTATGCTAATGTGAAAATAGTGTCTTTATATACATTAAAAATTTCATTACTCATCTCTTTGTATTTTAATACTTTTTTTAAAGTATAACATGAGTAGTACTATCTATCGTTTTTCTATCTCTATTTGTCAACACAAGTAAAGAAATTAGTTGTATGTATGTATGCTTGTTATTTTTAAGGAGTGATTGGTTTGGTTAGTATACTTGATGTATTATGTCATGTTTCAATGATTTCTCTAGGATTTGAATTTAAAAATATGCAAAAAGAAAATATAACAATGCTTGACTTCACACTGGAAAGAAGATGATGTTGTTTTTTTTTATATGGAATTTCCTATTAATGCAATGAATATTTAGATGTGAGAGTATGAGGGGCTGTTTTGATGGCACCCCAGGGATATCGAACTCCTTTTTGGACCCGATTTCGAAGTATTCCTATTTGATATCCACCCCCTGATGAGAGCTGAATATAGATCTGCCAAAGTTCTTAATTAAAGCTTTCCCAATTTCAGTTCCTCGTTTGGTAGAGGATCACCAACTATAATCTCTCTACTTCTTCTTGTTTCTATAATATATATTCATAAACTAACATAAAACACGTTCCATGATTGCAATATTGCAATTACCAAGTAACAACGTTCTGCTTACATTATTAAACTTTACTCTGCATTTGTTGTAGAAGATGTAAAGAGATAATGTACTATATAACAGTTGTCTGAATTTATAGATAGAGGAATATTATTATTATTGGATCTTCTTTTGTATTTGACGATAGAACATAATATGATTCTCTTTTATTTTGATACGAGATAATTTCACACCTCAGAACCCATTGATATTTAACAAGCGTTGTATACTTTCGATGACAAGAACCGCTAATAATATCTTTAAGTAAAAATATGAATATTGTTGAATCTGTAGAATAATCATAATGCATAAAATTGAACTTACATTTCTTTGTGAAGAGAAAGCAAAGCAAAAAAACAATTTTCACTCAAGGGGTAGTTTTCAATGTATATAAAGTTTTTTTAAGCTTCTATGACTATCAGACACGCAACGCCTTTTTGTAATATGGAAATTGCTAAGAAGAGAGTTTTGATAATATAAAAAGAGGACCCCTCATTGTGAGGTGACAAAGGTATTGTTGATCGAATTGGTGAGAAAATGAGTGAAATGATTCTGTTGTTGGTGACATTTAATGATGTAAATCGGATTTGCTCACGCCATAGTCATTTAGAAACAAATATACAAGAGAAAGAATCTAATCTATTGATGTCACTTTTCTCAGTTGTATATATTTTTTCTTGTTTGTTCTTCTTATATATATTTTTGTTTGTAGAACAAGGCTGTAAAATTTTCGATGAAATTGGAAATCTGGGTGAAATGTAGACCATATAAATAAGTAGTTGAGAAGAAATAAGCGTCCTTATGTTACCTCTTCTTTGAGTCTTAAATAAGAAAAGACATTTCTCTCTCAAATTTATACAAACGGTAAAAGTTGAAGAGCTCACAAAAGGGGAAAGAGAGAAAAATACTAATATAAGGGTGTGAGTGAGAGTAGTGAAAAGTGTTTATAAGAGTTCAGTTTTAGAGTTTGTATCTTCTATATATGTATATAAACACTATGTGGGAAATAATAATGTCGAATGTTGCAACTTTGAGAATTCTCTCTTTCATATAAATATATCTCGACACAAATTAACTCTTTGGCTAGAGGAGAGTTGTTGTGGCCATTGAATAATGTTCATTTATGCGGGCATAAATTTCCTCTTATTAGCAAATTGCAAATGCCTTTTCGTTTGTTGTCGTGAAAAGACTGTTACAAAACTTGTTGTATATTGGACTATAAGTAATATATGGGCTTTGAAGTAAACTTAAAACAACATTTAGTACTAGATTTTAGTTCAAAAGCTACCAATTCTAAAACTGTCGACAACCAAGTTCTTCATATACTCTAAATATATATATATATATATATAGTTTGTTACAACCTTAGTTTTCTTCATTTATTATTATATTATTTTCTTCATCTCTCTCTCATACTGACTTTCTCTCTATTCAACTTATAGTGTATGTTTGATATTTTCTCTTGAAGAAATTCCATTTGTCCCTTGTATCATGCTGGTGTGAGAGAGAAGTTTGTTATAAAAGGTAAAGGTAGAGGTGAATAAGAAATGTGTAAAGGAACAGCAAGTTTGAAAGACCACTTGCTCTTTCTCTCTTCTACACCAAACACTTTCTTATTCTTCCATAAATATCTCAGTGCTCTCTCTCTCTTTCCTCTCTTCTAGTTTTCGCTTTATTGTAGTGCATAAATATGTCTCAACTTTACCCAATAAGTCCCATTACAACCATCCTCTTCTCTATATAGCAACACCGACAACAAGATTTACGGAATTCTAACGATGAGTTTACAGTCTTCTTAAACATTTTCCTTTATATATAACAATTCTAAATAAGTCCCTCACAGTACATAGACTCGACTCTCTCTCTCGTCAGTAGAGTATTAATATATGTGTGGTAGTGATAGAGTACAAATAGGATGAATGCAACTTTGGAAGAATATATTGTAATACTGTGTTGGTTGTAGAATTTATAGTTATTTACAAACCCTTTTATGCTATACAATGAATGCATGGCATTTTATATATGCATACAAAGTCTCATGATTGCTAAGACAAAATAGTATTTAGTTGGTTGTAAACTACCTTATTTTACTGCCTCCAAATTCTTGCTGCTGTGTTATTTAGTTTTAATGTCGTTTATTGGAAAGAGAAACGACACAAGGATTCACTTATTGTAACTTACAATATGTAATATAGGAAAAGGCTGGAGGGTGATAGGTAGATGAAGTTTTCATCATCTAAAATCACATTTATTTTCACTTAACCTCATTCAATTTTTTGTTTGACGTGCTGCATTGTCTGTCATATATTTAACTTAAATTTTTATTATAGTTGATGAGTTGAGAGATGATGGTTTTCATATAGTTATTGCATTATTCGCGTCTTTTGTCGTTTTTCGACGTCAATTAAATAAACAAAATGATTTGCCTGTGGTTGAGACAGGAGAGACATAAGAGGTTCTCTAGAAGCAAATCTAATATCCTTTGTGTGTCTGTTTATGATATTTTTTACGATGTTATTAGTATACATGCGAAGAAGAGAAATGTAAAAGAAAAGAATGGATGAAAAAAGTCGCTGGTTCAGTTAGTATACTTGATGCCGTCTATATATATTCATTCATTGTGATCTTGATATTCTCTCTCTCTCTCATTCTTTTTGTGTGTGTATGCTTCAATATAAAGTGTGTACTTCACATCATCTCCTTCTGGCTTTCATGTATGGCTGAGACAAAAAAACATAATAATATTATTCATGTAGTTTGGCTTGATACTGAAAAATGTCTTGATATATATGAAAGAAATGCTGTATAGTGTAGTAGAACATAGTATAGTTAGTAGTAATATTACCAGCCATCAAACCACACTATTGTTGGATGAGTATGCCATAGTATTTTTGTAATAAGAGAAGAAAGATATTGAGAGAGAAAAAAAGAAAAGACTGGCATTGTATTGCATTATTATATCATATCGTAAGAGCTAAGTATAAGTAACAGATGATGATGGCAAAAAAGGAAGTAAAAGCAGTCAGAGAGTTTTGGTGAAAGAGAAAGGACCATGCAATTTTTTACACTTAATGAAAAGCCATTAGATCGACGACGACTGCTGGAGAGAAAGAGAAAAAGAGAGTTTTATATACATATATAGGCATGATGATTCTCTCTCTCTACCCTTTTTGTGAGAATAAATATATTTTTCCTATACATTCAACGTTCCCCTTTTCTTCGTAAAGAAAGAAAGCATACCACAGGATTATATAATCATATGCGAAATGAAAAATAATCATAAACCAACGACTGTGCTTACTTGCATCTCACTTACTTTCTTTTCTCTTGGCAAACCACTATCACTACTGTTGTACAACTGCCTTTCATCTACAGATACAACATATTTATCGATTAAGTGATATTTTCTCTTGATTCATTCGAGTTGTTTTCCCCCTGACAATTTTGTATCATTTTCACAAAGTTATTCTATTTCATTTCATCTCTCTTTTCTTTTCTTCGTACTATAATATGCTAATCATTTTTCAGTAGTATGCATAATATTAACTTGAAGTCTTGGTTATAGTTGTCGAAAGAATATAAACAACATTTGTAAATTATATTTCTTCGTCATTTACTACTGCTATATATACTTCAATGAATTGTTCCATAAAATTTTTAAAAAAACTATTTCGAATTTGTGGAAACAGAAGCTCAGCCGCACTATTTATTTTTACTTATTTCTGTTGTCGTTTCTTTCACTCACGTTATGCTTATAATTTTTTAATTTACAGAAAATTCGACTTAATACATCCATTACATTTGAAGTCTCAAACATTGTTGCTCGACCACCAAGTCATGATGTTTGTCTTTTATGGGGAAGTGCTGGACTTGCTGTGGTCAATATTCCTGCCTCACAATTAGGACAAGATGATATCACTACATCAAAGTAAGACTCTGTCTACGATTCTATATAAAAACTAATGTAATCATAATCATTAACAAAAAAAAATTGTCTTATATTTGCAGTTGTATACTTCTTGGAGAAAAGATGTTTGTTGAGCACTCTAGATTAAGCGTTGTTCAAGCCAAGTGGCTGTTAAATATTCAAGAAAAAATTGTAATAGTTTTAAATAATGATGAATTTCTAAGAGTTTATGATGGTATGGAGGGAACTGTATTGCAAGTAATTTGTGTTGGAGACCCTAGATCAATACCGTATACATTTAATAAAATGGCAGCTGATGTATCAGAAACAACAGTTGATTTTGATAATGGACCTCAATTACTCAAATCAAAATGTTGTACTATATTTACATTACGTGACTCTGGAGCAATTTATTATGTACTTATCAGAATGTTTTCTCAAGTGTAAGTATGCATAGAAAAGAATAATGGTCATTTTGTGTGAATATGTGATTATGTTTTTTTGTGTTCATTATTATTTATGTAGTAAATGTTTTGCTGAGCTTCATGGGCCTATTCCTATTCAAGGAGATAATAAATACTCGCCTATAACAGACTATGCTTCAATATTAGCAATCCGTAGTGTTCACCCTACTGTTATTATAACTGCAAGTTTATCTGGTATTGTAAGACATTTAGTTCTATTACCAACTTCTGCAAGAAATAGTTATGAGGTAACTTGTATTTTTTTATCAGTTTTTCTTATATACTGAATTCTGTGTTTAAGTTTATAATGACTCATTTTCATTTTATTATTATATTTTAAACAGAAAAAGTTGAATGTTGAAGAAGCCATCATGTATCAAAGCATACGTTTTTACTTGAAAGAGTATTTGTCTCTGTTTGATATAAGACTAGGGAAAAGTTCTACTATGAAATTAATTCAAGATACTTTTCAAGATACTAGGTACTACACACAAATACAAAACAAAACAAAGGATATCTAATTTTTGTCTTGTTATTATTATTATTATTATTTTGTAATAATACATAATATCTAATTTTATTTTTTAGATATGTTTGTGTACATGAAAGTGGTGTTCACGTAATAAATATTAACTTTTTGGGAGCAATGTCGAAGTTTATTAACTCTACAGTACTTGAAGATTTTGAACGTACGTCACCAACAACAGCATTATTTATAATGCGTAGAAAATTTCGACATAGTGGTGGTACTGAAAAAGATAATATGTTTGTAGCCATTACTGAACAAATACCTCAACAACTACTTTGCTTTCCTAGTAGTAACAAAGTAATATATGTTTAAATACTTAAGGAATAAATGAAAAATATATAATTTAATTTACATGTAGCTAATTCAAATATTTTATATATTGTTTTATAGGTACTCATATTTGAATTACCAATATCTACTGAAAGAAAAAAGTATGATTCACAAAAAGGTGGAATGGGAGCTAGTTCCTTAGAAGGAACTGAAAAAAGTATTATTGACCAATGTCATGAAAAATTATTAGCTAGTACTCCATTACCTATTATGTGTTCTACAGAAAATATGAATGTATGATATTTATTTGCTAATTATCATCTTACATATGTAATTAATACATGTATAATTTTTAAATGCAGAAACGAGATATGGAAAAGATGGCAAAATCTTCAATTTATAGTCTTACTTCACGCATTCGAAATCTGGAAGAAACACAGTCATTTCTTATAGGAGCATTGTCATCATTTCCAAACAGATTTGATGAACTTCGAGCTCGTCTTCCACAACTTTTAGATACACGTCAAAGTCTTAAGGTATTATTTAATAAACACATAATACAACCAAAAAATATCATATTTATATATTTATTATATTTTGTATTTAGGAAATGGCTGAAACTTTAGCAGAAAAATATGAAGAACAAAAGGATAATGATGAAAGACTAGTTAAAAATGTTGAGACTATTTTGCATCTGCAACAGCAACTTCTTCCTGTATTTACAAATCATGAAAAAATATGGCTATGCAATCTTGAAGTTATGGAAATGGAGATGCTTACTATGTTAAATTTAGTTGATAGACTGAAAGGAAAGATTGTTCAAATTGCTCTATCTGGTGATGATCGTCTCATGATGAATGCAATTTTGACACCAATTCAGGCAAAACAAATACGAAATGAGATTCAACATCAGTAAGTGTATCTATAAATATTATGAGAAAGAAATTAATTACAATTAAAATAATTTGGTTCTTATTTTACTCCAGGCATATTGGAATCACACAATTGACACTTGATCTCAAACAAATACTTGAGCATATGTCCTTAATATCATGAATAATGATTTTATATGATGATGTTCTAGTAGTAATAAATGTATTTTGTTCAGTAAAATATAATTTGATCACATCAACATGATTTCAACGGAAATAAATAAAGTTTTTTGATACTTGAATAAAATTTTTATTTACACATTATTGTCCCATTCATGAAAAAAAACCAAGAGTGAGTGGAATCATAAATCATGCGATGGACGATTGTTGACTTGAAGAAAGTAGCGCCAAAGGCGAGTCATTCTAGAAATTTTATAAGAACAAAAACAAAAAAAAAACATTCTAAAGTTTTTGTTCTCTTCCAAAATCCAACTTGTCATCTCAGATTCTGTGGGATTTATAATTCAATTAGGTTGTACCAAGTAAGAATACATAGTTTAGTCAATATTTATTTCTGATGAGTTTTATTTTAAATTCTGAAATTATACTATCTTTTCTTTTTTACATGATAGGTCAGTCTGAAAAAGGTATCGTAAACTAAATATATATTCAAGTGATCTCTTCATTGTGTCAACATATTTATTTTAAACAGGTGAAATTATTTGTAGTTTGCTTATGTGAAAGATATTCTATTACAACAAAATGTTGACAATCTTTTAATATTGAGGTAAATTAGTTTTTTTTTGTACGACCTTTAGTAATCTCATTAAAGTTATTGTGTATTAATTCAAACCTGTTTATTCTAGTAATTCATTAGAGAGAAAAAAGAGAATGGGTGAAGTATTTGACAGCTCAAAATTTGCTAATGGGAGAGAAGAATTTTTAGAAAGTGCTCGACAAGCTAGAACAAAAAGATTTGAAGATCAAAGAAAACATGAGGCTGCTATTACTATTCAAAAATGGACTCGAAGCTACTTGAAGGTATGTAATATATATTTTATTCAGTTCATTAATTCAAGATAATTACTATCAATAATTTAATAATTTTTGCATTTTCTTAATATTGAATATATTCTGAATGAAGAAATGCAAAAGTCGTAAAGAAGCACTTGAAAAGTTTGAAGTATTGATGACAACATTTGCAACAGATGAAAAAGTTGCAGCTATTGAAGTTTTCAATTCGGCAGATACAATTATTCAATATTTTAAAGTTGAAAAAGATCTGGCTGTACTTGAAAAATTATGCAGGTAAGTCAATATACAAACAAGTTCACCAATTACATAATATATGTATTATATATGTTTCTTTTAGATATATAAATTGGAGTTTGAGTCAAGAACAACCTCAGTTTAGTTATATAGGTATTGGATTTATTAAGGATGAAGTTTTGCGATGGATCAAACATTTAAAAGAGGTTGTTGTGACATGTGTCAAAAGCGTAAGTGTTTTATGCCAATTCTTCATACAACTATATATATATATAGTAAAATTAAAAGTGAATTTCTATTACAGATGGCACATTTAAAACCAGAGCTTATTTCCGACTCTAAAATCTTGTCTATATTTTTGAGTACGGTTGTTAGTCTCACATCTATTAATGGTTGGCAAATTATTAAAAATGAAAAGTACAAAGCTTTGGAACCAGGAATGATGAATCTAAGTCGAAACATATTTTCACACTTGGTTGAAAATGGATTTTATAAACAAATTAATGTTGTTCTACTAGCTGGCATGTCTAGACAAGGAAAGGTATTATTACTATTAATATTTTTTTACACATTTGAAAAAGGAATAAATTGTTCACTTAGTATTCTTTTTTGTATCTATTCATAGTTTGCTTTAAAAAAGGCAAATTTATTGGCTATAGCCAAGTTAACTATTCGACCTCTTCTTGAATGTAGTGACACTGGTGCTTCCACTATTTATATCAACTATATTCGAAATGTGTTGTCTGTTCCAGGTGAGTGCTAATGGTTGTTTATATACTTATATATATAATAAGTTGCTGATTTGATTATGTCTATTGTTTTTTCATTTAGCATATATTTATTACGTCCAAAGTATTTGCCCAGAAGTAATTTCTTTTAAAAAAAAATAATTCATATTACTTATGTGTAGACTATTTTATAATCCCTTGTAAAATTTGTTTTTAATTCAATTAGGGCTTGAATGTAACAGTGCTTCCTCAACTTCTTGTGATTCTTGAAGATGAAAAGTCATTTCGAACTTGTATAGACGGCATGGACTTGTCATATGTGCTGTCCATTTTAGCAAACATGATACAAATGGGAACATTTCGGGAAGATCTCAACGAAGTTTTGCATGAAAAGTTTTCAGTAAGAAATAATTGTCTGTTGTCAGTCCTCACTAAACCATATATTATTATACTTCTTTTTATATTCCTTAACTAACCATAATTTTCCAGCAACCCTTGTCTATGTATTCCTTTTCTTATACCACAAACAGGCAAAAATATTATCTGAGTCTCAATTGTGTGAATATTTACAGAAAGTGATCTTAAAATTGATAACGGAGTGCTTAGACCATCATGAAAATCGAAAAAAGAATTATTGGCATCCATTACTTGGTGGAGTATCTGTTCCAATTCCACATTCATTTCTAAATTCTGCTGCTGCTGTAAGGACTCAAATAGAAGCACTATGGAGTCCTGTCTACCTTGAGGTTAGTTGTTTTCAGTTTAATCTTTCAAGTTGTAATTAATATTTTCAATTGATTTATTTTATTTTATTATGCAGGCATTTTTCTTTCCATTGTATGTCTATTTACGTGATATTCCAAGCGCACCAGACTCTAGTAACAATGTCACTTCCTCTTCTAATACTGTACAACGAGCTGGTAGTTCAAAAGGAGTTGGTGGTCTTAGTAATAAAACTAGTGGATTTCGAAATAATATTGTCAAAGCTTTTCGTAAAGTTATGTTTCTTGATGTTCATCGAAATGGAAGTGGTTCAAGTCCATCAGTCAAATTTAATTCTGATGTTACTTTAAGAATTTCAGAATCCTGTGTGTTATACAATAATATTATTCAAGCGTTCCAATTGTAAGTAACATAGTAGTTTATTATTATTATTGATGGTTATTATACACTCTTAATTTAATTGTTGTCAACAAAAAAATATTATTTTAGGTGCAAATTAGATATACTCACCGGTCTGTGTTTCAAACAAGAATCCAAGCTCTTGTCATCTTTATGGAAGTTTTTACAACTTTTAGGAAATGAAGGAGGATTCAAAGGATGGATTGACGTTCTTTTGGTTCATCCTCCAATGATACAGGAATCTTTACTAGGTAGTTTAATATAATTTTATAATATTAGTTTAAATAAGACGTATTATTAATAAACTAAACATTTTTAATCATTGTTATAGTCATGTTTGCTGAGTCTATGGTTCAATTTATTACCATGTTGGATGATCAAGAATTATATGATGATCAACGAGTTTTCCGTTTAGAAGATGTTGCAATCATAGCACAATTTGTTAATAATTTGTGTTATCGCTTGATAACTAATCCAAATAATAGTCGAATTAATAATACAACTTGGTCTACTTTGAAAACATTGTTGATTGTCTTGTATCGACGTGATTGTCGAAGAAAGTTTTGCCCAACTGATCATTGGCTTGTTGAAGGTTCTAAGATGACTCAATTAGTCAACGATATAGAAAAAGGCCGTAAAAATGCCAAGGTAGTTATTTTTGTAATATTTAAAAAAATTTCTTATTTATTAATTATTTAAAAAAAATTTAAATGCTTGCAGAGAGTATTGCTGGAAATGCCACATGTGTTAAGAGAAGATGCTCGTGTGATATTGTTTCGAAAATGGGCCCAGTCTGAAAAGACTTTAAACGGAAATTCTATTGGAGAACATGAAATTACTTCCTCAACTGGATCTACACTTATTACTATTCAAAGAGGAAGAATTGTAGAAGATGGTTATGCCCAACTTGCTACGCTATCTCCCAAGGCTTTAAAAGGGACTATACGTGTTAGATTTCAAAATGAATTAGGTCTTGATGAAGCTGGGTAAGATAAAAAAAACAAAGAAAGAAAGGTGATGAGTTACTAAATTTTTAAATCTAATTTTTTATACTTCATCCATCTGAATCTAGTATTGATCAGGTAAATTATAATGAAAAAAAAAATTACTATCAAACATAAAATTAAAATTTCATTTATTAATTACTTCATAGGATGGTGTGTTCAAAGGTAAATTAATAAGAATTCAGTATTTGTGTTATTAGTAAACGAATAATATATATTTTTGTATTCTTGTTTTTAGAATTTTTGGAAGAAACCATTAGCAAAGTCTTCAATCCATCATTAAATCTATTTAAAGCAACTAGTGAAAATCTTTTATATCCATCACCTTTATCTTATTTACATGAAAATCATTTGGAGCTCTTCGAGTTTGTTGGCAAAATGTTAGCTAAAGCTATATATGAGGTAAAGAAAATAGTGTCTGATTTGTAATGAGAAATATATTTAATGATATTTTTCTACTTTTAGGGAATTGTTGTGGATGTACATTTTGCACCTTTCTTTCTTAGTCAAATTTTGGGTCATAAGCAAAGTGCATTATTTTCTGCAGTGGACGAATTACAATCTCTTGATCGAGATCTGTATAATTCATTAACATACATCAAACATTATGAAGGAAATGTACAGGTAATATATATAAATAAAAAAATAAAAAGTATTTTTTTAAAGAATATTTGTACTAAATTTAATTTATATTAAGGACTTGGAATTAACATTCTCTGTTGATCAAGATGCTCTTGGAGAAATCAAAACATCAGAATTAATACCTGGCGGAAGACAAGTAGCTGTTTTAGATAGTAACAAGTAAGAGTTTAAAACTAATATAATATAGTAGTTACAACAAGAAGCTCTTTGAAGTACATTTTGAAGTCACTAATAATTGATTTCTTTTTATAGAATTAGTTACCTGTACTTGATGGCTCACTTCCATTTGTATCAACAAATTAAAGAACAAACTGCAGCTTTCCTTAAGGGTTTTCGTACTATTATACCTAATGAGTGGGTTAGCATTTTTGCACCACCTGAGGTAAATCAAAAAGAGTGTTGAATAATAATAATAATAATAATTGCTTTATGTTAATCTATATTATTGTATTTTTTAGCTGCAACGACTTATCAGTGGTGAAGATACTGACATTGATTTGTCAGATTTGAGACGTAACACACAATACTATGGAGGTAAGAGACTATCAATTATTATTACATATAAACTCTATTCTATATTTCTTTTGTTTTTTGCTATTTAGGATTCCATGATAATCATCGTGTTATTATTTGGTTATGGGAAATTTTAGAAAGTGATTTCCAAGAATCTGAACGAAGATTATTTTTGAAAGTAAGTACTAAATATTTTTTTCGAGCTCTTCTTATGGAAGTGTCCCATAAAATAACTAATTATTATTTTTTATAGTTTGTTACAAGCTGCTCCAAGCCTCCTCTTTTAGGCTTTACCAATTTGGATCCTCCATTCTCTATTAGATGTGTTGAAGTCAGTGATGATGAAGATACGGGTGATACAATTGGTTAGAAATAAAAATTATAACATGAAATTGTTGGTTACCAATTTGAAAAATGATAACTTCTTTTTTATATTAATATAGGGAGTGTATTGCGTGGTTTTCTCACTATTGGTAAAAAAGATCCTGTTGGAAGATTACCAACTTCGTCTACATGCTTCAATCTTCTCAAGTTACCAAATTATCAAAAGCGATCTACATTACGTGAGAAATTACGTTATGCTATAACTGCCAATGTTGGATTTGAGCTTTCTTAAAAAAAATTCCTACTAACTAAGAATACTACATATGTAGTAAATATACAAAACAAATCTCTAGTATTTAAGTAGTCAATTCTATACAAATTACAAAAAAAATATATCACGGCAATTCTATTAAGATTATTCAATTGAAAATACCATAAAGGGGTAAAAATTGTATGTATAACTAGAATTATTATGTATTTCTACATGATAATGATATACTTAAGGTAATGTTTAACAAATTCAAAAAAGAAGAAATTAAATTAATGAAAAGGATATTTGTGATATAATACATACTCCACTAATGTCTTAAATAAAACACAAAACAATGAATCAGCATGTTATACTTTGAAAAAAAACTTACAGGAGACTGAAACCAAACACAATAATAATACGAGTTGTCTCTCCTTCTCGGTTGAATATGTAGTAATAATAATCGAGGGTATAAATTAGGATGTTTGTTGTGTCAAAAGAAGAAAAAGAACCAAAGTTTTCTGAGTTGTTCTCTGTCGTGCTCATGCATCTAAAAAATGTGACTGCTAAATACGCCAATTATATTAGTATTTAAATATTTATTGTTTTAAAAAATAGACTTTACATATTCTAGTCCCTGTTAAGTAAGCTTTTGTTTGGAGAAAATGAATTTCATATCATTGATGGTGCAAACTAAAGTTGTAGCTAAATAATCACATTCTTTGTTGTACACCCTGTGTTGTAGAGTAAACGAATGAATGCCAAAATAAATCACAGTCTTTGTTATAGAGGAATTGATATTTGTATTATAGACGTAACATTTAATAATATAATTTAAATACATAATAATTATTGATAGTAGTAATAACGATTGTTCGCAATTAGGAATAACACTCGTTTCTCTTCTTTGATTCCGCAAATAATACGCGATTATATAATGTAGCTTTAACATAATGTTTATATACAAGTGTTAACAATATTTCTTATAATATATATATATATTTAGTGATTGCACTTACTTTAGGCCAATCAAAAATATGATGTCTATATAATAGCACATTTATTTATTTTTTATTTAGTAACGCTATTTCTAACTCTGTCCCTATAGTAGTATATGTATGTTATATGCAATTTGTGATTTGCTTTTTTTTATCGTGCGGTTTGTTACTGTTACAGTTACTATGTAGAAGAAGATTAGACTGGAAGTACAAAGTATATATATTATAATTATAATCATTTATGACATCTCAAATCAGTAATAAAAATTGTTTTTTTCCTGCTATCTAGTAACAAGTGTAACAAACATACAAGTATATTTATATACTATAGTTTGAAGAGTCATTTTAATAAATCCGAAAAGCGCTGAAGCGAAAAGGTTCATAATAATATATTTAAAAGATATCCGGACATCGACTCCAATCTCCTTTTTGTTTACATGACCAATAATCTCCCTTAAATATATGGATAAAATTGCCAGTCAAAGGATCTTTATCTTTATAAAACCAGCATGGTTCATTAGATGGAATTGGCCGACCTTCTGCAGCAGCTTTTTCTGCTTCATTTTCTTTTGCTCGACGTACAGCTCTTTGTTTCTCTTCAAGTCTAACCTTTTCTGAATTAGCATCATCCCAGCGACCTTCTTCCATTAGTCGTTGATCCTATATTAATTGAAACAACAAAAAAAATGATAGTTTTTCCTAGTATGAGGATGTAAATTATATAATAAAATGTACTTACAGGCCTTAAACGACAATCAGTAGGAGCAACACCTTCTTCAGGTTCATTTAATTGACATGCTAGTTCCGTAAAATTATAATATCTCTCTGATTCAGGTCTATTAATTACAAGAGTTAGTTAATATATAGTTAAATAAAATTGAAATGCACATTTATTATAAATCATTTCGACTTACGGTGGAATTTTGCGATCCCATAAAAGTTTTGAGGGGCCTAATTCTAGAATTGGTTTTCCATTCTTATCCATATCTTTTTGTTTAAGTACTGTACATGTGAATTTAAAATAAGTAGAAAAATATGAAATAAATATTATGATATTAATATTATTTTTTTTTAAAAAAAAAATCATATTCTAACCAGGATTCGCTTCCATTTTACCATCCCATGTTCCATTTAGGACCCATCTAACTTGTTCTTCTTTATCAACTGCACAACCGGTAACCTATACATTATATAATATATATTTTTATAATATGTATACCAAAAAGATTTATAATAAATGTTTATAAAATCTTACTTTACGCTGTACATCTCGATTAAAATATGAATAAGGAATATATTTTAAGTGACACTTGTCGCCAGTAACATGATTCATGATATCCATTTCTCCATGCTGGTCCACCCATAGTTTTCCAACTATAATGTTGTGGACTGTTGTAGTAACTTTCCTCCATGTGTAATGATTTCCTGTTTTTTTCAATCGAAATTATTATTGTAATAATATTATTTGAAAATAATTTTTATAAAATGAAAAGTAAAAACTCTCACTTACCAGAATCAGTAAAAACTAGATGGGCAATGCCCAATGGAATAACTTGTAGGTACTTTCCTCGAAATTTTGATGACATGGTAAACTCTTGCCAACATTTCCATCCACGACCTTTTTTAAAATTGAAATGTTAACAATATAAATATTATATAAATTGTTTAAAGTAAGCTCGAGTAATAAAATAATATAGTGTTTATTTTACTAACCTTCGCAATATTGAGCAGCCATTGGAGGATGATGACTTACTGTTTATCATTATAGTATGAAAAATTCAAGTATTTCACATTAAAACTTTATTATTAGTAATTAAAATTCTAACTACTACTAACCTTGTTCATTAAGACAACGCCAACCCAAGTCATCAGTACGATCACATTCAAAAGTTTCACCAAGTAAAGGATTAAAAGGTTTACCAGTCCGTACCTGCAAGCAATATATACATGAATATATAATTTTTTAAACACTTTTATTTGATCATACCGCAGTAGTGGCATATGATGATACAGTAAAAGCAGCAACATAACTAAGTTGTTCACAGGTATCAGCACATTTAGCAGCATCATCCAATATCTCACTATATTCAAAATCTTCAGTTAATCTTTGTAGCATTGACAAAGGCTCTGAAAAATTGACAGGCATTGGTATCTTTGTTAGCTCTTTTCCAATACAATTCTTCATGATACTCCATAAATTTAGTGGATAATTCGGCTTGTCTGGTACTTTAGTACGTCTTTGCCTCTTGGATATGATACTAGTTGTTGGCACATCATCTTGATTGCTTGCAGTAGTACTTGGTTTTTCACCCTTTACCTAAAAACAAAAATTGTTCATCAATCAATATTAATATATCGATAATTATCAGTTCTTCAACTTCCAAAAAGAGAGTCACGGAGAGATTTTTTTGACCCGAGTTTTTAATTGTGCTTATACTTACTCTTGAAAGTTTAGTTTGAAAATTTGTATTTTAACAAAATCGAGAAAACATGAGTCAGAGAGTCTTGCAGTGTGATACTAATCAAGTATCATACTACATGCTGTCTCAGCTCAAAATGACAATTTTCAAAGCTTAAGACTGTCCTTGTTAGTAAATAGAACAGAACCAAAATTATTTAATTTAATAAACAAACCTTTGAGCGAATACATCGAACTTGTTGACTATGACTAGCACCTTGATTAGTTTCTTCATTGTCATCATTTTCAGTACTGGAATTTGATTTGCCCCCTTCTACAATAAATTAAATACATATATATATATATATATATATATTATAAATGATGTAAAGAAAAATTAATGCGAATATTTTAAAAAAATTACCAGATTTTTGAGAGTCAGTGCTAATACCACTTGAGGTACGACGATGTGTAGAAATTGGTACCTAGGAAAATAATTATTTCAAATTAGCAATTGTACACCATACATAATAATAAAATAAATTGTAGTATTAAAAGTAATAATTACATCAACCATAAACTCTGTATTTTCAGAACTTTCTTGTGCATCATAGAAAATTGTCTCATCATCTTCATCTGATTGTACTGAGCTTTGGCCACCTTTGACTGAGGATGATGATGATGCTGATGCATGTGTTTTTGAATCTGGATTATTTTCTGTTAGGACGGAGAGTTTTTTGTGACCATTAGAAGACATCTTTTGACCTTGATGAGCTGCAACTGCTGCAGCTTCTTCTAATTTTGTATGTTGTTTTGCTAATTCTTCTACTACTCTCTCTAATCTTTGCCTCTGTTCTTTTTCATACTGAATTGCTTTTTGCCATTTCTTGCCTTGTGCCTGAGCTGTCTTTGCATACTCTGTACAAGCCTATAAAAATTAATAAAAAGAAAACAATAGATTAGTTATAAATATATTATAATTATGAAAGCGTTGCTGTTAGCTTACGTTAATCATTGCTGTAGATGTAATCCGAAATAATGTTGCACGTTCATTTACTTGTTTTACTTTTGATACAATGTCATGATGATTATCCATAGATTCCAACTCACTAAGAGCTTTCTGTGTATATCAAATATATAATTACAAAATTTTCTGTATGTATTACAAAAGAAAAGAATTTTTATCATACTTGCAAAGCATTGCCGTGCTTATTTATGAGATCACAGCAAGTTTGCATGTCTTCTAATTTTGCAGATAACATTCGAAATACATTTTGGACCTCTTGATTATCTACAAGTATTTGAAAAAAAATAACAACAAACAATTAGTATACAAATAATGAATTATAAAATTATATAAGCTGTATTCCATATAAATAAGGGTAATACTTTTCAGAAGTTTACCTGGAGGTGTACTAACTTCCTCCATTTCATCTTCTTCTTCTGATTCCATCAAACGAATTGCCTTTGCTTTAGCTAACTCCAGAGCTGTAACCCATCTATGAAAGTAAAACAAGGTAAAAAAAAAGAATTATAAACAAGAGTAAATGAGTAAATATATAGATTGTAGATCTTTCTAACCTTTGTCGCTCAACTTCACATGACGCTCTCAAATGAAAAGTCTGAGTTCCTCCATTAGAAACAACCAAATTACATGTATCTTCAGTGTAAATAAGAGCACCGTGGAGACTAATAGATCCTCGACAGGTATGACTCATTTCAGCTTGGTTCCTGAAATTTTTTTCAAAGAAATCATGTAACTATTGATATATAATAATCATATCCATCAATTTTCTTTTGACATGAGATCATTTTATTTTAAATATTTAATGAACAAATGAGGAAGTATGAATGTTGAAACTAATTCTAAGAAAATGTCCAACTCGTCTCGTCTGATTGAACTTTAATATATATATATATACTTCGGGGTTAAATTGTTTTTCTCAGTAAAAAAAATTAGTTCCGGTTCAATGTCCAACTATAAATTAAATTCTAAGCAACTATATAATATGACACATCATCATCGGTATCATATTGTTTCTATAAAATTGAATTTTCTTACTACTTGTCGATCAATAATGACATAAATATGACTATGAACATATGGATAATTTCATTACCTGTAATAAGACAAGATTCCATTTGCTAGGACAAACCAACGTTTTTGATATCCCTTTAGATAATTGGTCCATTTATGGAGCCAGCCCTTCATCTCGGGCTCTTTTACACTTTCACTCATTTTGATACAATTTCTTTCGATTTAATAACCCACAGTTGTTTGGTGTGAGCTAAATTGCTACTAAATATATATATTAATGTTAGTTTTTATGAGTCACGTTATTGTAGTAAATCAATTTAGATGTCTTTTATAATACTTTTTAATCTAAAACAATCAGAGATGAATCACAATTAATTGCCTTCGTTTTCTAAACTATTACTCGTACTTTGTACTTAAATACACCTGACTCTCTCTCTCTCTCGCTCTATTATTCTGGAAAAGATTTAATTTGATGAGTAACACACAACTGACAAGTACGAAGTAATAGTAATGAGATTAATACAATAACAAGTACTACTACCTTCCATTGTAAAAACCAATTGCTATAAAAAGATATTATAATTGCAACCCTTTGCCAAGTAAAGTTGAATTGAACTGCTGATTTGCTGTCATATGTATGCAATATAGTAATACTGCATAACAGTATAATACATAGAGAATAGAGAAATGGGAAAAGGAAAGAGAGAGAGAGAGAGAGTTAATACATAGCATACCACATGCGTAATGTAGTCTTCTCAAAAATATAATAGGTGATGTAAGGAAAGCAAGAAATGATGATGATGATGATGTTAATGCAGAATGAACGGGTGAATAACGATTTGTGAAATTATTAAATGTATGTATAAAGTAAAAAACAAAAATGTCTTTGGTTGTTTTTATTTTTATTTCTTTTTTTCAGTTATTATTTCTTTACTTTCATTTAAAATCTTGGTATGCCTATTTGCATAAATGAAATTCAATTTTTTTTTCTTTACAAAAATTCGTCGCCAATAATTTTTTTTTATGTTTCTTCTTTATTTCTTTGATCTCTTTGATGCTCTTGCTATTAATTTTTTTTCTTCTCGCGTGTCTTCACCATTATTTACGACAACGTTTTGAGTTTTTTTAAAGTGTTGACATAATCATGATGATTATCATTATAAATATAATATATTACGTAACTAAAGAAGTAAAGAGTTTTCTGAACTTGCCAAATAAGAAATTACATTATTATTATTTACTATTATACTAGTTAGTCGCGCTTGCGATAATGATTTTTTTCTGCCTTAATTATAACTTATTACATACTTAATATTTCTTATATAATTTATTATTTATCTACTATATTTTTTCATTGACTTTGTGGTAAAACGGTCGTTGTTCCACCTAAAAAAAAATAAATAATTATCAATAAATATATTCCTCAAATTAAAAAAAAATATAATATTTATTAAAAACTATTTTATTATCTCTTTTTACCCATTTTAATTCATACCTTGATGAGGGACATATGTCGGCACTGGGATCATATGATGTGGAGGAGCTTGTTGATAGCTTACTACTCCTACAGGCATAACCCATGGCATATGACCAGCAGGTCCAGTTGTTTGTCCATAATTATGTCCATTACCAGGAACAACCGGCCTAAAAAGTTTATATATATATATATTATTATTATTAAAAAAAATAGTTTTGTAAAAGTTAAAGAAATATAATAATTTATGCTAACTTACGATTGATTTTGATTTGTTTGTGGAGTACTATTTGGATGATGACCAGGATTATTTTGAGGTGCAACTCCATTATGATGAAGGTAATGCACAGGATGATGCATTTGAGAAGTATTTCCCTCAGGAAAAACAGACATTATATTTTGAGGAACAACTCTCATCATCTATATAAAAAAAGGAAGGAAGTTATATAATAATAATTGATAATAGTGTTTGGTAATAATTTTATATTTATTGATTTTTATTTACCTGTGGATAATGTCCCGGTGGTGGGACAAAGGCATATTGTGCTGTAGGTTGAGGTGCTGTCTGCATTGATGGAGTTAGGAGTGGACCAGCTGCTAATTGAATAGGTGGAGTCATTTCTGATCTTGGTGGAGCAGTCATCATTTTGCGGTGACCACCATGACGAGGTGTTGTTCCACCAGAAGATGCTGAAGAATTCGATGAAGGAGTTATAGCAGCTGCTTGAGCATGATGGGCATGAGTAAAGTTTGGAGCATATAAAAGTGTTGGTGGCATGCTATACATGGACAATGGCATATTATTTGAATGCATTGTCGGTGCTGCTGACATTAATTGAGGAGTGCTAACAGGAGCTGGAGTACTAGGAGGACGTGGTGGTGTACTTGGTGATCTCTGTAATATAATAATAATAATAATAATAAAATAGTATTTTAAAATATTTGTTTTCTTTTTTTTATTATATATATATATATATATTCTTTACATACCGGTGTAAAGGCTTTTGCCGTTGGATTAAATTCCTTAGCATTAGGATTGAAGGTAAATTTCTTTCCTTTGGCGTCAGATTCTGCTTTGTCACTCATTTCAGAGGAAGGACTCACCACATTGCTACCACTAGCTGTCGATTCACTTACAGCAGATGTTGATGATGTAGTCATTACAACAGTAACTGGAGATGGTGGAACACCTGTAGTAGAAATACCAGCAGGTGGAAGGCTATGAGAAGAAGAATTATTAGATAAATCACTTGAATTGGAATCACAAGTGATAGATGTTGATGATGCTACTACTGAAGCTGCTGTAGTTGGTTGGATAAGAGCTGGAAGTGGAGAGCCATCATCTTTAATTATTTTATTATTACTACTACTATTACTATTATTATTATTATTTCCTTTAGATTGTTGCTGTTGTTGGTGATGATGATGATGCTGTTGTTGAGCAACAGAAATTGGAGCACTTGATGATGGAGGACTGTTAGCAGGATTTCTAACATTTGTCGCAACAGAAGAAGAAGTATTAGAAGAAGAAGAGCTCTGAACAACATTATTGTTAGGAGGACCACCAGGATTATTAGAAGGTGGTCCTGTAGAAGGAGATGATGACATATGTTGTTGTTGCATATTAACTCCATGTTGTTGTTGTGCAACATTTGGAAGAATTCTTTTATTTGGAACATCAGGTGGTGGTTGCATACGGTAATTGGCACCAAATTCTTTTTTATTTGGATCTTCACCACCACGTCCTCCAGCAGCGGATGCTGATGATTGTGGTGGGCCTCCTCCTCTACGATCCATTGGTTTATTCATAATTCTTGGTTGCCTATCATCTAATCTGCGTCCATCACCATGAGCACCAATATTATGACCACCACCACCAAATTGTTGCTGTTGAATTTGACCACGACCGCGTGTGTCATAACGACGATCATGCTGATGATACTGTGCATTATTTGGTGCAGCAGGATAAGTATTTCTTGATGGCTGATTTTGACTATACATTGGCTTTCTTGGATTATTGATACTATTTAATTGAGCCTGTCCATTATTATTATTATTATTATTATTAACTGGAGGAGGTGGATGACTACTATGACCAGCCATATTGATTTGTGGTGGTTGTGCAATACTATTATTTGGTGGAGCACCTCGTCTAGAGGGAGGAATATATTTATCATTACCACCACCACTACTACCTGCAATTGTTGCAGTATGATTTGAGTGATTGGATCGAGGTCGAACTACTGCTGAGAATGCTTCTTCTTCATCATCACCATTTTCTGCTTTTGATCTTTCCCATGATGTAGTAGTCTTTTCAATTTCTTGTGCAATCTGTGCTGCCTTTTCTTCTTGTTTTTTAAATTCTTCATCAGATTTATCTAGTCTTGTAGTATAACCAGTAAGATCTTCTTTAAATGAGGATGTAACACCATATTTTTCTTCATTTTTCTTGAACATATCTTGTGCTTCCCAACCATTCTAAAATAAGTAATAAATAACAATAATAAATAATTTTCTTCTACAGAAAAAAGGAAGAAGAATAGCAATGCAATAACTTACCGCTGTTCCTGTTCCTAAATCTAAATCTTCAGGTGCTTCATCATCACCGCCATCCCAAGGAGTTAATTCTTTATCTCCAATACTCATACCTCTATTACCACTAATAGCAGTATCAGTTTGAAATTCACGTACAGCATAGGAAAGATCAACATTTTTGAATCGACATGCAATGACCTTTGTTTATTTTTTTAAAAAAAAAGGATGTCATTATTACAATAATCTTATTATTATTATTATTTCTTGAATAGATATATTTATTACCTTATCAGATGGAATAACCAACACATCAAAATGTTTGGAAATGCAAGTTTCATCCAAATCATCATCTTCAACAAGATGTGCTGCTTCAAGCATTATTTCTCCATTAGTATCATGAGCTACAAAAACTCCAGCATACTTTTCGGAATCACGAGTAGTTACTTCAACTGAACATCCAACTAAAATTGCCATGTTGTACGCAAAGTGAGTTTCTCCATCCAATGTTTTCCTTCCATCAGGCCTAGAACAACAAAAAATAATTATATAATGACCGACACAAATGAATGACAATAATTAAAAATTAGTTGTTACTAATTAGTTTAGTTATTACAAGAAAAACTTACTTGTTTGACTGAGGCCTGGCACCTTTGTTTCCTTTCAAATGAGAGGACTTCATCTTTTCTCTTTCCCGTGTTAAGTAATAACCTCGGGAACTGATTAGTTGTCTATAGACGTGTAGTTTATAATTGTAATAATCCACACGAAATTGTAACAACTCAACAACAAACTTTTTGATGACAAAATTAAATGCCAACAAGAGAGTGTGAGAGAGAAAGAGTCTCAGAGAGATGAATCAAATCTCAATTCAATGACAAGATCAAATAGGCTAGGTCTTATAGTACCACGATAAAATGGCTGTTCTTTCAGCTCATCGTTGAATACGCCGAAGTGTACAAATAGCAAATTACAAGTTTCAAGACATCACAATATGTAGCGCTCGCTATCATAAAAACTTTTAGGCAATCTTCAGTCTCAAAAATCTTCATGTAGCCCCATAGGCCTCAAATCTGCATTTTGTTTTTATTATATTTGAAATGAAATGAAAAAACCAACTAAAATGAGAAATCTATATAATATATATAAAATATTTGCAAGTAGGTATACTGTTTTCATTTACATTAATATTATTGATAACAAAAAAAAAACACTACACTATATAGTTTTATCAAGTAGCTTGCTGATTTACCAATAATAGATAATAATGTTTTCAATTTTGACTATTTACTAGACCTATTACTATAAGAGGCAACTTGAGACTAACTAATATTACAACTTCTTCTTGATGCAAATATAATAAATCCATAAATAAATCACATCTCAACTCAATTAAATTAGTGTTGTTACTAATTATTGGTTTTTTAATTTTTATTTGAACCAAAATTCTAGTTTTAGTGCATATATAATAATGTTCATTTTATTAATAATGTGTTGTTGATTCCATTATTGCAAATACTTAAATACTCAATTACTTGTAGTATATATTATAACATTGTATATGTATTGACAAAATTTTAGTTACTACTTCAAGCGTAGTAGTAATAATAATAATAATAATAATGTGATGTTCCGATAATATAACAATCGATTATCGATGATGAATGTGCGCTTTTATAATATGTATAAATAGTAGAGTGAGGAGTTTTCAATATAATATATAAATAACAAGTTTTTGTAACAAATGCAATATAATATATAGTGCAGAGAAGTTTTTTTTTGTATGAATTGAAAGTGGTGGTGAACAATTTTTAGGTGATCAGTCTGATGTAGTTGTAGTAGTAGGCATGTGAGAGTTTTGTTGTTGTTGTTTCTGCTGACGACTTAATGATGATCTTTCATTTGTACCACTTCCATCTCCATGTCTATGAGCTGTGCCACTTTCTCCTCCTGCTCCTCCACTTGCTCTTTCTCCATTCTTATTCTTTTCACGAGCTTTTTTCTCTAATTCTTGTTGTTGCTGTAATTTTTTTCTTTTTACCAACTGTTTAACATGTTCTTTTCTCATTTGATCATCAGTTACTTCCAATCTATAGTAAAATAAAAAAGAGAAATAATTAATTTTTAATGTTTAGATGTATATTTAAAACTTAAAACCTTTCTAAGAAATTACCTGACTATTTCAACAACAAGAAATTGTTCATGTGTAACATAATTTGGAAGATTCTTCAACATTGGCAATGTCTCATACATTGTAGGACATCGTTTTAGTACTTCTTGTCTTCCCAATGTATACTTTAATAGTACCAAACCAACACGAAATAAAACTTTAATTCCTTCACATAAAAACATATCCCACACACGAAGTACAGAAGACCATGGAAGTGTTCGAGTAAAAGCACATAAGAACCATTCAGTCATATAAAGAACCGGATCAATACTTTGCTTTTTCTATAATAATAATAATTAGAAAAATAAATAATAATAAATAATAACAACTAGTTACTAATTTGTTTTGTGCTGTACCAAATGTTTATAGACTGGTGGTGAAACACGCTTCAATAGGCCGAATAAAATATCTCCATCAAGTTGAAGAGCCTGCATACCTATTATAATTTAAAGAATAATAAAAAAACAGTCAGAATTAGAAATCTTAAATAAATACTATGATATGGGTTGTTATATACAAAAACATACCTGGACTATAATATCCTTTAAGATATTTGTCACAAATTGCAACAAGACACCAAAATGCATCTTCCGCTGGCATATGCATCAACAATGTAGCAGCAATTGGTGCATGAGCTTGATAATTAATAAAAGAATTTTCATTTTTAAAACAATAATTAGAACAGGGCACATATTACCAAAAGCAGTGTATTGTACTTACCTTGACAATATCCTTCATCAGTATTTAATATAGAGAATGCTTTGAGAACCCTAAAGAGATCATCTTGTCTACAATTTAAAAATATATTAATTTAAAAGACAAGTCAATCACTCCTTCACACAAATATAAATAATAATGATTTACCCATGTCCTTCATCTGTAAAGATTTCATGCATTGGAAACTGTCGATGGACATCTGTTCAAAAAAAAAAAAAACTTTTAGACATTTAAAAACTTGATTTAGGTAAAGCAATATAATACCTTTACGAATATCTTCAATACATTGTGGTTTTCCTTCTTGTCTCAAAAGATCTTGATATGATGTAGGATATTTCTTTTGCAAATATGCAGCACCACATAAATAGTACCTATAAAATACATAATTATAATTATATTATATTAGTCTCTTTTATGGATCTAATCATTATTATCACTTACCAAGCTCTTCCTCTTACTGAACGAGGAATCCCTTTGCGACATCGACTTCGAACAGTTTTAAAGTTTCGACGCATATAGTGATCCCAATGACTAATCATATGTAGCCATTTTACCTCTCGTCTTCTAATTACTTCTGGTGGTGGATCTGGTTCACTGTTTAAAAAAAACAAACAATAAACAGATTATTATAAAATCTTAGCATTCCAAATGAAACAACAATTTATATGAACAAACCCATCTACAAAATCATCTGCATAGTATACAGGTTTTGGACCAATTGGCAAAGAGTAAGTAGAGGAAGAAGTGGGAATGGGAGACATGGATTGATTGATTGAATTATATTACTGATTAAAGCTCAATTAGAGAAAGTGGATTAATTTTTTAATAAAAGTTGACAGGAAGTTGAAACTACGGAACTTGAAATGAAAACTGTGCTTTAAAATCTACCGGGAGATGCAAAACAACGGCTTTATGAACTTTTCTTACACTTACTCTATGGCTCTATATCTTGCATGCATTTTTTGCCTATTGTGAATTTTGCAAAAAAAGAAGGAAATACTATAATTTGTAATACCTTTCATGTGTATACTGATCTCCACCAAGAAATCCATACCGATCAGGAGCTTGGGATAATATTGATGCATTGTTTGTAACACTAACAACACTACTTTGGTCATCATCCTCTTCCTGAATAATATCACCTTCACCTTCTGTTGGCGCAGTTGGCGGTGGTTGTGATGCCTGGCTAATTTTTATTGACAATGGTTCTTGTTGTTCCGGTTGTTTTTGTTGTGGTACAGAAGATGAATGACTTTCAATTATTTCTGCTTCAGCATTAGCACCTTCTTCAGCATTATTATTACTATTACTATTGCAATCATCTATTGATGTCTCAATAATTGTACTCATTTTTGCAAATTACAGTTTCATGTACATCATTTAGAGATATTTCTTTAAAAAAAGTGTTGTTATTTTTGTCTGACGCTTTCCTTTATCATAAACTCTTATAAAAAAGGGAAAGTTTAGTTAATACAACAAGTTTCTAAATATATATCTATATAATTGTAAGAAAAACAATTGTTTTCAGTCTAGATTTATACTAAAAAAGTTACTAGCTGCTCGAGTTTTCAATATTGTTTTTAGCTATAAGAAGAAACAATCTTCGATATGTAATTAATAATGATACAACGCAGATTTCAAGTGAATTTCTTATACCTATTGTACATATAACAATAACAAATAATATGTATTTTTATATTGCAAATATTTGGAATGTTTTTTTAACTGTTTGAATACAAGACTTGGTCATATAGTTTAGTTATTTATACAAAAATTCTCACTGGTCCCACAGATAGATAATGTTGATTGTTACAATTGCAGATTATAATAATGATGGCAGTATTTGTTAATTTAAATTTAAAAGACTAATTATATATAAATTCTAGTTGAGTAATAACAATAAGGAAATTATGGAAGGAAATAATACATTGTAATATTACATTACTGTGTGATGTATAAGAAATACTGGTTATATACTTATATATTATTTTGTCTATGATTTGATTCTATTACTCTGTATTATTCATTGATGTCATCAAATTAAACACACTGGTCAAATAAACAAATGTTTTAATAACTTTAACACACTACATACTTGTATATATAATATATATATCTATTTAATATTTTGTTTTTTTTTGCACAGTTTGCAGTTCTATAAAAGTCACTTGAAGCTATGTCACAAAAACTCTCACTCTTAAACATACACAATGCAACAATAATTGTGCACTGAAAAGTGGCATTTCTAACCTATATTTTTTGCAAATTATTACATATTCTTATATTTTTAGTGTAGTAAAAAGTTTTTACTAAAAACACCGTGTTATATTATGATTCATCATTCAAGTGTAAACACTAAACAGATGTCTTGTACAATATAACACAATTTTTTTCATTCGTCCTTCAAGAGCAACTCCCTTGCTATAGTACAAATGCTATCTGCTGGCTTGAATTTACATTTCACATGGTGATCTTCTGCTGGAATTTTAAAACCAATATTAATCAAAACATCAAAACAGAAGCACGTGGAGAAAAGATTTGTTGACTGATTAAAAATTGACAGTGATATTTTCACATCTTAATTGCTTCTGGTACTTGAAAATTGTAAGTAAGCAATTGCTAATAAGAATTGTTGTATGATTGTATCTAAAGATTCATTCTTTAATTGTTGGTCCTCCAGCAGCTCATCAGAATCTTTAAAGATGCCTCAAGGAAAAATGAAAGTTAAAGCTAAACTTCCTACTAATGTTAAAAAGAGTGGCATATCAAAGAAAAAAGATAGTCAAAAGAAAAGTAAGTTTACACTTGGAAGATAAGACCTTATTTACAAAAAGATAATAATGATAGAATAATAATAATATTGTTTGTTGGTTTTCAATTTTCTTGTGTGCTTTAAAAAAACAGATCGTCCAGCTCTTCCAAAGAAAACATCAAATACTTTAAGAAATGAAATTACGAAAAGCATTAATGAAGCGTTAGAAACCAGAGCAAAGGAAAAGGCAGCATTAGATGGAAAAACATTGAAAGTTGTACCTGTAGATAATACTACTACAAGTTAAATTGATAACGTAATAAATTAATATTATACCATTTAACTTTAACACAGCATTACATACATACATACTTATGTAATAATAATACAATGCTACATTTAAATACTTTAAGATTAGTTTTAGATTATCTTTTCTTTTTTTGGCATGAATCATGCCGCATGATGTATAAAAATAATACAGTAATACTATACGAGAGTTTTTTTTATCAGTGAAAGTTGGCGGGTATGTATTGTTATTACTTCGTTCTTTTCTTTACTGAATGAGTCATCGGAAAACACCGATAAACGGGCAACTCCGAATATGAAGCTACTGTTAGTAGCCTATCATACTTCTAATAAGGGATAATCATAACTTTTGTAATGATTTATCTAATGTAATGCATATAATACAAGAAGAAATTTTAAATACTTGATATTGACTATGAAATAACAATTATAATCATCATTTGAATATTTTTCTATTAAATATTTCATAACAATTACTTAGTGCATCATTATTTGTGTTTTTTGACTAGTATACATCTGAGGAGTGAGTATTGATGTTTATACAATAGGAATAGAATCACTCTCGTCAGTCTTTTAAGACATGTGATAGCAATAGCAACTATATATTACTAAAAGCTTACAATAATATTCAGTCACAAGTATTCGACATATAGCATAATAAGTATAAAGAGCAGATAAAACGGAAATGAAAAAGAAGGGTGTTTCTCTTATGTGATTCCATTGTCTCATATTCAAGAACTATATAGTGTTGAAAGTGTTAATATTCCAAGCGTAAATAGCAAGTGCCAACAAAGTTAAATTGGTGATCAGTCAGTGAATAGACACACTGTTGAGTAGAAGTGCTCTCGTGGTTGGTACTCTTTGTATATTGTGAACGAGTGTTAATAATTAAGTTACTATTTGACCATGGCTAGTATAGGAGTTAGTAAGCCAAATGAGAACTTTTTCCACTTGTCTAAATCCAAAGGTGATACAACTGTAACAGGTACATATTTTCCATATCTATTTTACTCGTAAATGCATATTTTTAGCAACTATTATTATTAGAATCTGTATGCATGCAAAGTTGTTTTTTGACACAGTGTATAGTAGAGTTTTGTTATAGAAAGATAAGAAATCAAGAAAGGGGTGTCCTAATACATTTTCTATATATATATATATATATATATATATAAAGTTAGAAAGAAACCTTGGCTTTTCTTACAACAATTCATTGTTGCATATCTTAAGCAAAAGCTGTATGATGAATAAAAGTATAATAAGAGAGAGAAATGAAAAGAGGAAGTATGCTAAAATATCTTTATGCATGACAATTACAAAACCTTGTTGCATGCACTATTCAATTATTATTTAACTAGTATAGTAGAGAGATGTATGTGTAATTAATTAAATATATATGATTTATCTTTTTAATTTTTCAGAGGAACAACTCTTGAAGAAAGAATTTATAACTCCGGATGATGTTTTACGTTTAGCAAAAACAACTGAAAGTAAGTTTTTTTGTTCTTCTTGATCTTCTAATGAATTTACGTCATTCATCATAAAAGAATACTTTGTAGTCGTAAATAACTTGCATTATAATTTGATATATAATATAGTGCTAGCGTCAGTTGATTGATTTCATGAATCTGAATAGTCTTCTGCTGCTGACGTCGACATCAAAGTATTGTTTTAGAGATAGGTATATAACATTATAAGATGATGGGTCAATATTATCTATGACTATGACATATACAATATAGCAGTAACAGGAAAAATAATCAGGACATCAATATCAACCTTTTGATATTTCCTTGTGCTGCTTCTGTTAGATAAATCAATACTTATTTATTATTCCTCCTGTCGTCGCTCGTTCTCAAGCGTCGGGGAAAATGATACATCATAGAATTTCCATGAAACTATCATGAGAAATAGTAATATGTAATACATAGTAAAAATGATTAAGAAATATTGACTAAAAGACTAAAATTAGAGTCTTTATTAGAGATAGAGTATATGTATATGCAAGCAGGAATAGCATTACATACATACAAGTATTTTTTTATCCATTTGATTTCTAGACAACAAAATTTATCTTAATATGGACTACTACACAATCTAGAATCTGGAAGTTTATGCATAGAGAGAGAGAGAGCATAATAATCAATATCTAGGACAAAAGCAAGGAGAATATATTTTATATGTCATACTTTCTTGTCCGATTTTACCATGTTATATAAGTATTTGGGTTGCAAAAAAAAAGTATTATATTATATAGTGTAGTTGAATGCATATATGCAGAGGTATTAGGGTATCCTGAATGAAACTGAATCCCTTGTTACACAAAATTTTTATTAAAATTGAACTACGATGGCCAATTGACGCAAAAACTAAGAGCTGTGTGGTAACTATATCATCGTATATAGAGTTTCTTTAGTTTGGTTATTGTGCCTTTTGTTCTTATACAAACTGCGACTTTGCAAGTCTTAAGAACCACTACTAGTATTTATTATAATATTACATTTTATGACACGATACTCCTAAAGTCTGTATCTATAATTCCAGCTTTTCTTGAGTTCCATTACATGAGTTTGAAGATATATCCTTTCTCTTGAGAACAAAATAAAAACATAACCATAAATCTATTATGCTGTAAAAAAGGCTTCTTGTTTGCTTTCAAATCTTTGTAGTCAAGTGTCAAGATAATGCAATGTCCTTGGCATACAAATGCAATTTTCCGTATCATGTTATGCTTCAAGATATGTCTCACTGTATATTACGTTGTGTCTTATTTAATGCAATATTGCAATCAAGGGCTCATATATTAATAACTATTATGTATACACATTTACTCATATACTATAAATAAGGTAAAACATGAAATGAAAACAATAATGTAATTATAAGTACTATTCTTAGAAAATGAATGGCCAAATAGTCAGTTTTATGAGAAATTCTATTGTACAACTAGATAAAAATGTCTAGTAATAAACGTACAATATTATTATTAGTGACAAGAAACTTAGTTTTTGATTGTAACATTATCAATAATTTAATTTTTGCGTTGTGTTAGACAGACAGCATTTGCATGCAATATATATGAAACAGGTGCATCATAGACACAGACAGACTTTTTCACGAGTCAGTAGGTCAAGATTATGGAACATGTTGAGAATTTTTCTTATGTCCTTTCTTTTAATATTGACTAATAATTACATATTGATTTACATTTTACTAGGTTACTTGTGCAAACCGGAAGCAAATGTATACGAAATTGACTTTACTCGTTTCAAGATTAGAGACATGGAGTCTAATACAGTTTTGTTTGAAATAGCCAAGCCCACAGGTATATTAAATTGAAATTAGATCATATATATATTACCTTATGTGTATTTTTAATTAATAACTTATTTTTACAGATATGATTGAAGCTGAAGATACTGATGAAGAAGTAGATCCAAATTCTGGTAGATTTGTGAGATACCAGTTCACACCACAGTTTCTAAATTTAAAAATTGTTGGAGCTACGTAAGTTATTTTATGCATGCAGTTATATAACATATTATGTCATATCTGGTACTAATGATTGAATATGTAATTAGTGTGGAGTTTACAGTTGGTTCAAAGCCTGTTGAAAATTTCCGAATGATAGAGAAACACTACTTCAAAGACAAACTTCTAAAAACATTTGATTTTGAATTTGGATTTTGCATACCAATGAGTAGAAATACATGTGAACATATTTATGAGTTTCCACCACTTTCAAAGGAATTATGTAATTACTATAATAATTTATTTCAAAAAATTATTTCTTCAATATATATGTTAATAATATATGTGTTACTTTTTTAGCAAATGAAATGATACAATCACCATTTGAAACACGGTCTGACTCTTTCTATTTTGTTGACAACAGGCTGATCATGCACAATAAGGCTGACTATGCCTACAACGGAGGCCTCAGTGGTATATAGTTAAGTTCGTCAGTCACTCTCATTTAGTCACAAATAATTTAGCTCAATTTTAGGACAGCAACCAGAAATAACATTTTGCATGTGCAAATTACTCTTAAAAAATAAAACAGCATTTAAAAAATATAACTCGTAAAATTAAGGTTCTCTGAATGTGCCGATAAAAAGTAGATTTAATTAAATAAATTTTCACTGTAATACTACTACAATAAATATATGTGCTCTCTCAGATACACACGGGTAAAAAAGAGTCACATTTACATTTTAGAAAATTGGTCAACAATGTAAATGATACGCATTTAAAAAAAATATTTGCAGTACTTACCATTTTAATCAAAGTTCATCAAAAGTAATTCATCTTATAATAAGATTAAGAATCAAGATACAGTGTAATGCAAAGCTGAGAGTTTAAATGTTCATCAAGTCATAATATGACCAAATTAAAATTTAAGTAAGAGACAAGTGCTAAGAAAAATAAAAAACTATGTCAATGTATTTAATTGTAAAAGAACTTTTCAAGTTGTAATTAATCGTAATGTTTTCACGTAATAATTAGTGTTAAATATGTACTGAACTGTCTATTTCATTGTTCATATTCTTACCCTATGTAAAGATTTGATTTTGTGATATATTATTTTCCAAAAAGCACGTCAAATTCGCTTAAGAAGTCACTTACATTGTCATTAAATACGACTTTTGTTATCATTTCAAGGTTATGCAACTGCAAACTGATATAATAATAATAATTATGTAATATTAATGTAGTAGTTAAGCATTACAATGAAGAATGTGATGTATAAGAATTGCAGCTATTTATGAAGTCTGTATTTGTTGTATCTGTGTTACTCTTATAAAATACAAAAAGTCAAGAAAATCTTTTAAAAATATTATAATGTAGTATAGTAGTATGTAATGTAGAGAGACACAGTAGGATAAGATCATTATTATTATATTGGCTTCATATCTTATTTCGAAACATTCATAACAAAATAACCAATTTAATTTGTTCCAATATTATGTAAACTAACATTCCTATTAAGTTAATCGATGTGATAATGATATTTGGAAGAAGTTTGAATAAAATAAACCATTAATGTTTTAGTATTACCTCTATGTTTTCATAAGTATGATTTTTTTCATGAAGCGTCAAAATTGAACAAAGTAGATGAAATTCACTAAATTCTGCGCCAATGTTTTACCATTTAATAATATTTGAACTCTTTCGTCTCTTTTCTCATACAAAATATCAATTTGAGACTTTGAGCTAAAGAATTCCCTCTTCATCTTATTTGGCTTTTCTGCTGCTGTCAAAGTTGAAAATTCATCTCTACTCTGATTGAGATTATCTTTCGTGTCATCGTAGTCAGTTTTCTCAAAATTATATCACAAATAGTTTGAAGTTTTTATGTGATCAACTCATGAAACAGACCTTTTTAATTTAACAATCTATTGTTTGTTTCATTTATTTTCCTAAATACATCAAAGGTATTTATAATACACACACACAATAATACAAACTTAATAAATAATCTATGAGTCGTAGACTCTAAACTGAATACAAAAGATTGTTGTAGAAACATTTTTACATAGTATATATTAAGATGATTAAAACTGTATGCAACAGCAAAACATTACTATTTATATTATGTTTATTGACTTGATTGAAGAATAGAGGAATTATAAATATAAACTCAGTTTATCATCGTTCTATATAGCTGTGTAGTTTTTTTGAATAAGATGTATTCAGAAACACATTAAATATCTTATTTACATATATTAACTTTGGATTTAGATATATATATATATATGTCAAATGAACAGTTTGTACTTAAAGAAGGATAAGAGTCTTAATATATAATATATACATTTCATCGTTTGTTTTATAATGTATAATAGAAGAAGAAGAACACATAAAATGAGTGGAAGTAAGGCAAGTAACACAGGAAAAAAATCCAAAAGTGCACTTGTCAAAGAATGCCATTCATGTGGAGAAGGAGGTGATCTTATGACATGTGATGTTTGTTCCGTGTCCTTCCATTTCATTTGTCTTGATCCTCCAATTGATGAAGATGATGTTCCTTATAACCCTGCTTGGAAGTGTACTGCATGTCAAAATATACAGGTAGTAAGTATTTGATTTATTTTTTATACTAATTTATGACAAAATATACTAATGATTGATAATTTTTTCTCTTTAATATATTTTTTTATTTTACTCTCGTGTAACTTAGGATAATGATGATTGTGTTAGTATTGAAGAGAAAGGTAATGTAAATGACGAAGAAGTACTACCTACAAATAAACCACCATTACCAGGACCTCCACCTCTTAGAAGAATTTCATCAATAGATACAAGTAGTAGTGATACTTCAAAACAAATGTCAATAAAATCAAATTCATCGGAGGACCAAATTCCAAAAGGAAAATTAAATCTTCCAAATCTCCGACGAATCTTCACAGAAGGAAAAACGAATGATATATCCAAAAGTATGCCACAAGATCTTCAGCCAAGTATGGATATATATATTTTTTTCAATTACTAGTAAAATGTTTATGATGTAATATATATATTTGTAAATTTTAGCTGTAAACTTGGTTCCATGTAAAGTCTTTCCACCACGACATCGAAGAATTATAACCAGAGAACCCGTAGATGATTCAAATGAAATGAGGACTGTTGTAGTAGCTGATAATGAAATAGTTGATGAATCAGAAGAAATTATCAGACAGGAATCTCCTGCAGAAGTAATTAGTAGATTATTTCAAGAATCTCTTGCCAATGCGAAATTAAACCACCCAGTTCAATTTGAACTACCAAAAGAATTTGGATGCTTTATTAGATCATTTCCAGGTAAATTTTTAACAAATCTTGTAATAAATTTATATTCTCTCTTTCCTTCTTTATTTTTTTACAACATACTATACATAACTTACTTAGTACATATATATAATACACCACTTACTTAATTTATTATAAATATATATCTTTATTTACATATATCTATATTATAGGAAGTAGCAAGTCTCTGCCAAAGAAAACTTCATCTAAGCCTAAACAACAGGTTGTAGAAATTACTGGTGTTACTCATAAATCTGTGGCTGTATGCTTTCATTGCAATAGGTAAGCTATACATCGCTTATTCTTTTATTAATAAACATTAATTATTCAATTTTCTATCACAGTTTTGAATATACATATACAAATATTATATATTCTTTTGAGATTTGATTTTGATATAGTAAGTGACAGTATCTGTATGTGTATGTTCTAAAACTACATTTACATCGGTAAACCGATTTGAAAGATCTCTTCGAGGGGAAACCAACATCTTTCGAAGTAAGTCGATCGATATCGAAAGTTTTAGCATCGATCCTTTTATGGACAAAAAATCGCGTCCACTCGAAGAGATCTTTTGAATGATGATCGGTTGATCTGCTCAAAAGAACCGTCAAGGAGAAAGTACACACACACAAACTCTATCGCTTATAAATGACTTTATTTGACACTGCAAAGCAGTGATATAGTAATACATATAATAATTCTCTATCTCATTTTGAAAAATATTTATTCACAGTTCTGCCAGATTGAGACCCATGATAAAATGTGACTATTGTCCCAAATTTTTTCATATGGAATGTATCAATCCTCCATTATCTACTCCTCCAACTACTACATGGATGTGTCCATTACATATTGAACAATTTATGGAAGAAAAATTTCTAGAATCTACTCAATTATCAGAGAGAGTCAAATTACATGAAAAAGCTAAAGTACCTGTAGAACATCAAGGTGTTGTAATTAATTTTTTACGTAAAGGTGCCAGAAAAAATCCAATGTTTCGATATAAAAATTTAATACGAAAGAAGACACCTGCTTGTGTAAGTTGTTTTATATATAATTTTTCATAATTATAATGATTTTCTATTCTGATTAAATTTAATTAAATATTTTCAACTACTACAACAGGTTCCAAATCATATTTCTGACGCATATAATGCATATAGGACTAAAGATCTTAGTAATAAGTATGATGATAATACTACTATTAACAGTATGGAACTTGTTCCTTCCGAAGTTCCTATCAAAATAAATATTGCTGAAAATAATTTGGTATATTATATTAAGATATAAATATATTTAGTTTGTTTTAAAACAACATAATAATCTTGTTTTTTTAAATGATGATACAGACGAGTGCTACAAAGAAACATCATAAAGAAAAGAAGAACAATGCTACTAAGGAGCAGGACTTTCATTTAAATAATACTGAAGGATCTAAAGTTATGGATAATTTATCACTTATTTTGGAAGCAGCATCTATTCGTGAGTCAAAATTATGGCCAGTTTGGGCTTGTGATCAAATTCTAGAAGGAAAAGATATAAATACAATCAAAACACTGGCTGCAAAAAAGATAATTGATGATAAATTAAAGAGCTGTATCCAAAATATTCCTAATGTAAAGTTTTAGCATATAGTCATTAATAACTTTTAATATCTATCTATATTTTTTATATTATATTTGGTTGATTTATTATAGAATGAAAAAGAAGATGAAAAACATAAAAAACCTGAGAGCGAAGAAGACGAAGAAGAGGAAATTGCTTATCAATTTAATTTTAGAAGTTTATCATCAGCTGGTAAATTTGGTTGTGGGCCTTTACCAGATACTACTACAAAGGTAGAAAAAATAAAAGAATTTCTCAAAAAATTAATGTAACTCGATTTAATTTAATTGTATATATATATATATTTTTGTTTCCAGTTAAAACCTTTGCTCAAATTAATTCACGTTGGTACAAATAATAGAATTCAAGTTAGCTCAACTTCAATTAATATTGGAAAAGGAACTTCTGTAGATTTAGATGTATCAAGATTTGCACCAAATTGTACTGCTATCTCTGAATTACATGCCAAAATTTATTTCGATCGTGTTGGAAGTAAATGGGAACTACTAAATATGAGTCCTAATGGTACTTGGGTAGATAAAGTATTCCATAGTTGTGGTACAAATAAAGGTGAATCTAAAACTAAAGCACCTTTATCGTTTCGTGAAAAAATTTCTAAACAAGTAAGTGAAAGAGTTCTTCGAAATGTTCAAGAAAAAATGAATTTAACTAGACTCGCACAAGGATATGCTGCAACACAAGAGGTAATTTTTTAAATCATAATTACTTCACTTCAGTAGTTAGTTAGTCAATAATTAAATGTTATCTAAAATATTCTTTTATTTTTTGTATGAATAGATTCTTGGTTGTAGTTGTCAATTAAATGGTCCTGCATCTGACTTTACTCGAGTTGATGGTTGGGAGGGTCCTGCTAAACTCAGTAAAGGCACACTCATTAAAATTGGATGTGTATATCTTGGTGTTTTACGTTGTTTATATCAAGAAGAAACAATCAAAGTAGGTCAAACACCTCAACTTGCTAAACGTTTACGACCACTACGATTAGGACCTCCTAAAGAAGAAATAATTATAAAAACTCAACAGCAACAACAAGAAAAACCATCACCTAATCAGAATCAACAATTATTAGAACAACAGCAACAATCACACATTAATAATAATTCTCCAATTTTAGATCAAATTACTATTGTAGAAAATGGATCAGAACATAAAGAAGAAAAATGTGATTTGAACATCAAAATAGAACCAACGAGATTACAACAACAAGAACAACAAAAAGAAGAAGAATCAACAATTGAGGAAATGGATACAAGTGAAGTAGTACAATTGAATAGTGATGGCAATGATGATGAACTACAACAACATTATGGAAAAAGTAATCTCACCGTACGTGGTTCAAATTTATATAAAAGGAAATCTATTAGTACTGAAAATCTATCAATTGATGTTGACAAGAGAGCGAAAATATCATCATCATCTGCAATGGTTAACAATTTTTCTGACAAATCTAATGGAGAAAATGGCTTTTTACCTGAAACCTCATCTACAAGTATTAGTAGTATTTCAGTAATTCAAGATAAAAAATCTTGAAAAGATTGTCGCAAATAGGCTGTTCTTTTTGATTTTGTTGTGTAGTGTCAGAAGTTAATGCTTAGGAATTGTAGAAAGTAAGTATATATTATATTTAGTAAATATCAATTTTCTGAAAAGTATGTATATATATATATTATATAGTTCAATAATACATGAATATTTGTTCGTTCATGGTGAATGTAATATGATGTAAAATGAAATGTGTCTGTTTGTTGTGTGTAGATATTAATGTAATTAAAATAATGAAAAATATTTACAATACCAAAGTAATTTTGAATAATTAATGACTGAATGAATGAAATGAATTGCAAATAATTTATGCTACGTTATAAATCTATTAAACGAAAATGTAAAATCATTTACTAAAATGATCTGTTTTTTAGAGTATAGTATATATATAGCTGAAAGAAAATACTATATAAAAGTTGGTGTGTATAATCTATAAATTGGTATTATAGGTATGTGTAGTTTTTTTGTACCAATTCATTCTGTTATTATTACCAGTATATAAAAATTATGTATGTTTAAACTTGATGCTTATACATTTATATAGAGAAGAATACGCAAGTTTAAGAGTTTTGTCAATAATACACTAATGTTTGTTAATAATATACATCAATAATAATTAATAATCTCTGCAAAATTTGGTACTGTGTTTCATTCTTATCTTACTCTCATTTTTTTATGTCATTATAAATATATCTATTCATATATATATATGTTCTTATATATTACCAAAATTATATTATGTACTAAAATCATAATACAATTAGCAGCATTTTGATTTGTTCTTTCCTCCTCCATGCTTATCCCTTGAGTTGCCACCTTTTTGCAATTGAACAGTATTACTTTCTTCTTCAGATCTTTTTTGTAATTTCTTGGTTTGTAAAACTTGGCTAGTAATATCCATAAACATCTAAAAAAATACGAAAAATCAGTAAAGCATAAAAATATGTTCAAACATGATATATTATAGAAAGCAGAACTTTGGCCTTTGTGTTACCTCTTCAACATTAATATTGTCTTTTGCACTAGTCTCAAATAATTGAATGCCCATTTGATCAGCAAATCCTGAAAGTAGTAAGATGATATGATATGGTATATATAAACACATCATAGTTTACTCATGTCAACTTGACTTACGTTGAGCATCAGAAGTCAAAACGACCTTACGAGATGGATCATCATTTTTGTTGCCAACAAGGACTTTATTAACCATGTCACAGTTTTGCTCAATTTCATGAAGCCAACGTTTTACATTGGCAAATGATTCACCGTTGGTAACATCATATACAATTATCACACCATGAGTTCCACGATAATAACTATATATAGTAGTATAACACAACGATGAAAAGAGAAAATGTATATAAATGCTGAAAATATTCAAGGGTAATAAAAATCATGTACAATATATATAAAACTAACGTTGATGTTATAGTTCTGAATCTTTCTTGCCCTGCTGTGTCCCATATCTATATATATATGATAATATAAAAAGAAAAGTATATAAGAATATAGTATAGTATATTTCCCATTAAAAGTGACAACTCATATATAATATATTTTGCTCAAGTTTTATACAAACCTGCAATTTTACACGCTCACCAGCAACCACCAGAGTTCTGATTTTAAAGTCAACTCCAATAGTAGTGATGTAATTGGTCGAAAATACATTGTCAGCAAAACGGACTAGCAAAGCACTTTTTCCTACACCTAGTGATAAGAGTCAGAATAGTTGATGTATCATTTATATATCAAAATTTAACATGTAGAATATAATTTTTATAATAAAAAAATTTATCAAATCAACAGCTAAACTTGTTATTACTTACCACTGTCACCAATTATAAGTAATTTAAAGAGATGATCATACTCTTTTGACTGACCAGGTGCTCGATGTGCCATTTTTCCAGAGCTTCTTGTAGTTGTTGGCAGTAGTAATTAAAAGAATAAAATGCTCACACCTCTTTACTTACTACTCTATACAATTTTTATTAGTCATATGTCAGACAACTGAGAGATATGATAAAAGAGGGACGTATACAAATAATGTGAAATCTTTTTAGTTTGTTAGACAGATGGTTAGGTTTTTTCAAACACAGTAGTGCCGCCAACAATCACATTAGCGCCGATTATAATTCATAAACGGAGGTTCCTTATTATTAATCTATTAAAAAAAGGGTTTTTTCTTAAGTTCTGTCTTCTAAATAAATCCACAAGTACACAACAAAAATTAAAATATTCATTGTCAATTATGGCTTCTTCTGGTGGTAGCAGTGCTGATCAAAAGGATAGAAAACGTAAAGAGTCGATTGTTGATCTAACACGCTATTTAGATAAACCAATACGCGTAAAATTTGCCGGTGGTCGTGAAGCTTCAGGAATTTTAAAAGGATTTGATCCATTATTAAATTTAGTTTTAGATGATACTGTAGAATATCTTAGAGGTAAGAATTTATACAACAATTCTTATGTTGTTAATCTTAAAATTCCTTACATATTATTATTAATGAATGACGATTATTATTTATTTGTTCTTTATGTAGACCCTGATGATCCAATGAAGCTGACAGATGATCGTAGATCACTTGGATTAGTTGTTTGTCGTGGAACTACTGTTGTTCTGATTTGTCCAGCAGAAGGAATGGAGCAAATTGCAAATCCATTTGTTCAAGCAGATGCCTAAAATGTTATGCATTTTCTAAAAAGATCATTTGTATTATATTTCTATAAACAACATGATGTGAATTTATTTAATATTTTCTAGAAGTTGTCCTTTATATGTTGTGTAACTGTCTTTAAAGAATACATGAATTGAAATAATTTTTTTTTTGATTTATATTCAAAAATATTATGTGTTAAGAATTCTTTGAGGCCATTGTTAAACATACATTTCATTATATATAGATAGGCATTTTACAAATTTAATAGTAAGTCATATTCATATTATATTATTGTATTTGTATTTAGCAGTTTGCCAAATTCTTTCTCAGTTTTATCATTCTACATAAAAATGTAAACTTTACTCAAACATAATTTAGCAACAGTAATTCAGTAAAATGAAATGACTATATTATGATATAGAGTTGATAGTAGCGGGAAGCAAAAATTAGACTTTTTGAACAGTTTTGTAGTTTTGTGACACATTTTGACAGAAAAGTGTCAACTTGACACTGTCAAGTCTAAAAAGACTCTTGAGTTATTACAATTTTAAATCTGAAATTATATTTTGGCGAGGCTATCGGTTTCAATAATTCGATTTGGAATTAAGATAAGCATATAGAACAATGCAAACTGCTAGGAATCCAATTATTGATGAAGGTTCAAAGAGACATTTAATTGTTAATTTCTTGCCTCCTGGTTACACTGATAAAGATCTACATAAAAAGTTTTCCTCATTTGGACCTATAGATAATGTTCGTGTTATGATTGATCGTCGCGTAAGTGTTATTAGATTATAATAAATACTCATTTGTCATCAATAAATGCCTTCTAATTTTAATAACAGTCTGGTCACTACATGGGATATGGATTTGTTAATTTTAAAGAAGAACTTGATGCTATAAAGGCTCAAAAAGAAATTGATGGAACTAGAGAACAAAACAAAGTTTTAAAAGTATCGTTCTCAGCAATAAAAAATCATGAAGATGTTAGAAACTGTAATCTATTTGTTACTAATCTATCAAGAGAATTATCAAGTGACGATCTATGTAAAATATTTTCACCTTATGGAGAAGTAACACGCTGTAAAATAGTTTGTGATAGATATACAAATTTATCACGAGGCATAGCTTATGTTAGGTAAGTTTATCAATTATATTATTTAAGATGAGTTAGAGAAATAATCTTTTTTTTTGCTATAATATTTCAGATTCTCTACGAAATCAGAGGCAATAACTGCTGTGCAAGCACTTGACAATTTTCTTCCAGATAATGCTATAGAACCGATAAAAGTTCGCTTCGCAGATGATTGTGGTCACAAAAGAGCATTATATCTATCTGGTGTTCAAGACGGTTTAGGTTTGTTGTTTAAATTTTGAAATCATTTTCAGACAAATATATGTAATTTTTATTTTGTTTTTGTGTTCTTCAGCTATTGCTCACAATTTAAAGAATAATTCTAAACAGGCACACCATCATCATCGAAAAAGAACACAACGGTCAGAACAGTTTAAGAAACAATTGGAATATAAAAAACTAAGGGAATCAGAAAAATCTGAATCTCTGTTGTCATCACCGAGTAGTAGTAGTAGTTCAATCACCAAATCCTCATCTATTTCAATATGTAGTATAATTCCTTCAAGCACAAAAACAATAGAGACTTTACCACCACAACAACAACAGCAACCAACAATAATTAGTCATGAATCACGAAAAAATGCCTTATATGAAGACTTTAGTAGCTTAACTGGGTCACATTTTTATGTTGATAGTGAAAATTGTGATGATCTACAACAAATGTTTTCTCCATCCTGCATGGCTTCTGCTCCTCCTCAAAATAATGAATAAATTTAGCAGCAAAGGCAATGTGTTGTCAATCAAGTACTAATTTATATTTTTATTAGAATTCTGGAAGAAAATTGAAACAACTGACTATATAATTTTGATACTACACTATTAGACAGAATGAAAAAAGACAGAAAAGGGCCAGATAGAACTGTTAAGAATTATACAGAAAATATAAGGAAAATTTATTTAGTTTGATTAATATTCTTTCTTCTTGTCATATTGTGAGATATGAGAAATATCTAACTGCCAAAAATTGCATGAAAAGTAGTTCCATTATGACCAACATTTGAAGATGGTTCATCATCAAACGTAATGTACATTCTTGATGTTGATACGCCCAATGTTTCAGAAACTTTCTCACAGATTGCTTTTGAATGTCCTTTATTCTCTTCAACTCCTAAGCGTCCAATGCTCATTAATGATATCAAAGCACATGGTTCTTCAGTGCCTCCAAACCAAATCATTTGTTCCGGAACAATGGTGACAGCACAATACTACAAGTTGGATAACAGATAATATGATTTTATAAACTAATATTTATCTTAACCGTATTAGATAATACTAAATCTTATTACGTTTTCTGGCTTCTGCAAAATTTTTGCAATCAAGCTGCACAATTCTTTTCCAAGAGCTGAAGGAATTTTGCTCTTTGGTACATTAGTTTCAATTCGAAGATGTGGCATTTTTTAATGTATTTTTTGATAAATTTTTACTCTGCTTTAATGAAGAATCTGAAATTCTCAAGTTTATGTAACACCGACCGATGTTTCAAGGTTAGCAACTAATTTACAAGTAGTACTTGTCAATATAAAAAGTGTCCTTCGCGGCAACCTGGAGATTCTGTCCAGAGGAATATCGCGCCAACTAGTGAGTTGTATAGAACAAGAAATTAATAGCGGGTGAGTATTACTTGATACAAATTTTTAAGAAAAATCCATAATATGAATTTATGAAATTAATTTTGTAATTATAAACCGTGATCGGTGAATCTTCTTCCTCTGGGCTCACAGTTACCAGTTGTAAGAGAATACTGAAATGTAATAATAATTTCAACAATAATTCTTTTTTGCAGCAGAATCTGGAACTGGAAGTCGTAGAAATACTCTACTCAAGTCAGTTTTGATTCCATTCACTTGAATAAATGTCTCATATAAGAAGTTTATCTATAGTTATCCACGGCTATGTCTTTTAGGCCATTTAATTGGCCGATTATGTACTGTTCTAAACATCTTCATTATCATAAAGTTCAGGTACAGTTACAAAATATTATGACTTCTCTATTGTAAACTATAATCATAACTACTCATAATTAATTTACTTCTCTTCTTGATAGATACTTGTAAGACGTGATGTTCATCGAAGCCACTATGACGCACTTGGACTTACACCAAAAGCATCACAAAGTGATATCAAAAAGGCATATTACAAGCTATCTATGAAATTTCATCCTGATAAAAATGAAGTAAAACAATCAAGAATTTTATCTGAATCAAAAGCAATGCATAGATTAATTAATTTTGAATTTTTATACAATATAGGGTAGAGATGACAAGTTTCGAGAAATCAGGGCTGCTTATGAAATCCTTGGTAATCTTCAACTTAGAAGAATGTATGATCGTGGAATGTTATCACCTCATGCTGATAAAAATACTATATGGGAATCTGAAACATCAGACACCCAAGTCGCAAAAGTAATTTTACAGTTCAGTTCATTCAAGTAGTTTTTAAATCTTTTCAGTATACTGATAATATTTATATATATTATTACAGAAAGGCAAGACAAGTGTTCCAACATCAATGAAATCCACAGTATACAATTTTGAAGAATGGTAATACATGTATTTTTAACTTGTATATTGCTTAACTAGAATCTTAGTCATACATAGAATGCATTTCATTTCTTTTTCTTACAGGTCACGGGCTCATTATTCAAACATCTTAGAAAGAGAGAAGAAAGCAAGGCGCAATAAAGCAGAGAGCATTGAAGATGTGAAACTAGCTAAGGAAGCAAGAGTTGAATCCGTCGTGTGGTTTGTAGGATTATTCTTTGTTGTAATTATAGTTTATGCGACCACGCTTACAACTTCTTTTGATAAACCTTCGATTAGATCACCAATTCGACAAACAGGAAGTAAGACAGATTAGTATATAAATTATATGTTTATTAATTGTATGTAGGATTTAGTGAAAGAAGAAGGATACCTGAGTATATTATATATCTTACAACAAAAAAAGTCATCCTAAGAGTGTAAAATATTAAGATAATATGTGCAAAAAATCCTGTCTATATTAAATGAAACGCAATATAAGACGATTATAATAATAGTACAGTAAAACTATTTAATCTATTTATAACAAAATCTCATGCTTTTATTATTATTATTTAAACAACAGTCGGCATATAACAAGAGGCTGTAACATCATTATATATATATATTTCGTATCATCGTTCTCTTTCCACTAAAAAGTAACATGATTTTGTTTTATATAGTGAGTAAAAGATGTTTTGAGATATCGTGCAACCAGTATTTAACATAAATTATAAATAATTTTAATATAACATTGCATCGTCTTTTCATTTTGGATTGCAAAAGTTTTGCAGCAAAACTTTTCTAATGTATATATCAGTCATTGTTATGATATGTTACCTCTTTGCTTGCTGGAAGAAATTCTGTCCAAAAAGAAACAACATTTGTTTTTTAAAAAAAGGAAAACACAAACAAGTGCAAGATAGATAATCAAATAAAATATAATATTGTTACCTTTAAATAAGTTTTGAATTCCTTGATACTACTCTGCAGAGCTTGAATATATTCTTGAATCTTTTGTGGTGGTAAATCAAGTGTTGGAAGATAGATATTTTGTAAGTAAGCTATAAATTCTTCTTTCTATAAACCAAATGAAAACATGAACAAATTAATCATTTTACTACTACTAATATTATTATTATTATTACTTACTCTCTTTTCTAAAACCATTTTCAGACAATGTGCTGTCTCATGTAAAGCTAAAAGTGTCTGAGCATCATTCATATCAAAAGTTGGTTTTGATGGTGCCACAAAACAAGCAGGAACAATATTTTTATACATAAAATCAATAAATCCTTCTGGTCCACTTGGTCCACCCCATAATTCAACAAATTTTCGTAAAATAGAAAAACACGCTTTTTGAGCCTATTTAAAAAAAACAATAGAAAAAATTATTTTAAAATAGAATACAATAAAAAAAACTACTACTACTAATAATAATAATAATAATTTCTTACAACTGGATCAGGAAATTCAACGGACCCTTGAATTACAGTTTGCATAACTTGCTGTAATAACCCAGAATCTTGAGCTGACAAAACTTCTGTTATATTATTAGTAACAATGGCTGCAATGAAATGAAAGTATTGTCTCTGAAGTAATTGTCTGTCTCTTAGAGCTTGTTGATCACTTGGTTCAAGAGGAACTGCTAAGGCGTTGAAAATGTTTTGTACCATTGGAGAAAACATTTGCTGAAGAAATGGAGAAACCTCCTTCTGGAAAAGCCAGGATAACTGCGATGAAAATCATATCAACTCCCAAAAGCTGTTTCATTATGAAACTAACATATTTACACATGCAATAATTATTTTATACCCATATTACGGTTTTCGTTTACAACAACAACAACAGGTACAACATAAAAAGCATGTTGACATAAACAATTTCTATTCTAAAGCTACTATTACTACTACTACACTAAATGAAGCATATAAATTATAAAAAAAGTAAGACATGTTGACGTACTTTGAATTTCGATATGACTTGATTTATTAATGGTATATACTCTTGGATACTCTTGCAATCACAGTTGAGTAAAAGAGCTTGAGAAGCTACTGGAATGTAGGGTAGTAGTTCATCTTCTAAACAAACAACCATTCGATGCAAATATTGCCTCACTGCACTTTGTAACATAATTTGATGTTCTCCACTTGGGACCTAAATAATAATAATAATAATAATGTTAATATAATCATTTTATTTTTCAATACAAAAATATTTTTACACTAAATAATTACTCACATCAAGTGAGCGAAGAAACACTTGCAGGGCATCAATGAACACAGTATTACATCCACAAGACTTCATTGTCTGTTGTGTACTAAACGCTTTACTCAGTCTTCCAGTAATAGATATTGCTTGACTATAAATAAAAAGAAGAAAAGTTTTAATCTTTCTCTATAACAATAGTATGTATTAATGTATATAGAAAAAAAAACTTACACTATAACATTAGCTAATTTTTCTCTTCGAATCTCATCTTTTTCATTTCCTAATTCAGTAGTAACAGTTCGACAAGTTGTAAGCAAAGGATGAATAACTCTTCTCATATAATCAACCTTTTTCTAATTTTAAAAAAAAATCAATAATTTTAATAATAATTAAATTTCCTTTTTCCTCAACAGTAATTACCTGAGGTGTTTTCTCTCCAGAGAGAATTATTACTCCAACAACCTCAAATAAATAAAGTTGATCATCTTCAGAGAGCAAAGGCTCATTTATTTGTGCCATATTATTACTAGGTGTTACTAATGTAAGAAGTGGATTTAAAGCATGTAAAATTTCATCAGTCAATTCTGGAGATAAATGTCCTCTACAAATTTTTTAAAAGACAGAGAGAGTATTAAAAAGAATAATTATTGAAATAAATTATTAAAATTTAATTAATTACCTCACACATTTTACAAAACGAGAGAGTAAATAAGCGCATCTCGATCTAACTTTACGATGTGGATGAAAGAGACCATTATTTTTCAAAAATGTAGCCAGTACATGAACAATTCTCTCTGGATGTACCGTAAAAAACTTGTCATATCTACAAATAAGTACAACATAAATTAGATAAATATACTATTACATGTTCTTAAAATACAATTAGTCATTTGACATGAGTTACCTGACAATAGTCTCAAAATATTGTAATATCACTGCTGGATGACTATGTAAATGAACATCTCCAGTAGTTAGCACAAGCAACATCATTTGTATTGCGGAAGATTTATCCAAGTCACTACTAAAATGAGAACTACCACCAGCCGGTACAGCTTCTCCAAGCATATAAAGTAGCAATAAAGCAACTTCAACATCCTAATAAAGAGTCATTAAATATTAGAATTTAAACAACTAATAAATTAAAAGTATATACATACATACCTCGAATGGCATTTCTCTCCACTTGGTAACAGCTACAGATACAACAGCACGTACATGCTCAATCACAAGAAATTTATCAATTAAAGCTATATTATCAAATAAAACTTTCAGCTGCTTCCTATATATTATATTAAAAGGAAACCATATATTATATTATTTATTATTAATAAATAGAAATTGGATTAAACCAGCGCTAATATATTTTTATACCGGAAATCAATAAAGACTGCTTCATCTTCACCTTCATGATCAAAATCATATTCTTCATCATAACGTAACTTTTTCGTAACACCATCCAAGATAGCTGTTAAATTTCGTTTTCTAAGTTCTGAAAGTGGAGTTTTTGATTTGACAAGCTATTTAATAAAAAGTAATCAAATATTTCAATATCTTAGTTAGTTAATAATAATACACTTCATATTATATACTACTAATACAAAAAGACAAAAGCAACACAAAATCACTCACATGAAGGTAATCTCTAGTAAAATCAAACACGGAAGATGATACATCATCGTATGGATGGATCAAAAATTTTAACATCAAATCGATTTTACTTTCTATGGCTAATTCAATTTCTTTACAAACTTCTAAATTTTTTGTCTCTGTTTCTTTTGTGAGTTTAAAATAACTCTCAATCAAGTTGAAACCCATTGAATTCATCACTTTGCCCAGCTTTGACAAATAATCTGGATCAGTATTATCCTACAAAATTAATAAGAATTAGTAATTAGTATTTTACAACAAAAACAACTCTTTTATCATCATACCACATTCAAACAATCCCAAACTCCAACATTAGTAAGCACTGTACTGAAAGACTCGACTAACTATTAAAATAAAAAATATACAATAAATAGGAACGATTCACGTAAGTAAGATTTCAGTTCGACTAATTTACATATGACTTATAAAATATAAAATAAACACCTTAGTTTTGGCAATAGGATCCATTCCCTTAGTAATAATATCATAAATGCATTCAGCAGCAGATTCTCGTAGATTTGTATTGGCTAATTGTTTCACTAAAACTGGAACAAATCTGTCATTGGCAACTAGATTGATATCAATCCATAAAATATATTTGCCTACAACCTGTAATAAATGAATAAAATCATTATAATATAAGAAGATTTAGAATAACCATTGCTAAATTCATAGAGCAGTCCATAGCCATCTCGAGAACTGATGAAACTCAAAATTTTGATTTATCAAAATACTCTAAATCATAGATCCGGTCTTATCCCTTCAATTTTAAACGTAGATGTCTAAACTTTTTACCAAATATACTTCATTAAATTCCTAAAGATTTTTTATATAGTATTCTTAGAATCTCAAAATTCACTTGAGAATTGACCCTTAGTCGAATTTTGATAAAAATGCATTTTTTGCCAACCTCTACCACTTTTTAAAAAAAGTATTTTGAAATCAAAATCTTGAGTTTCAGTAGCTCTCGAGATGACTTTAGGCTACCGCTCATAAATATCTTTTTACATGTAGGCACTGACAAGTCACATCTGTGCTTCTAGTTTCAAATGTAGTAAGTATGTGATACCAAGAATCGACTAAATTAGCTACAACGTCTTTTCTCATCGAGTCTTTTATGGCACAATTTCTTTCCAATTCTTGATTTGAGCGAGTAATTTCACGATCAGCAATCTATAAAAAAATTGTTAAAATATATAATTTTACAAAATTACTTATATAATCAGATTAAAATATACCTCACTATCAATAGCTAACAAAACACGAAGATAGTGATCAATTCCAACTTCACCAGCATGTACAGAAGACAGTAAATCACTAAAAAAATTAGGCCATCGTCTTGGATAATCTTGAACAAAGACTAAAGCAACAATTTGAGCTACTTTATTTCTAAGAAATATGCTTCCAGTAAGACCTTCGGACCACTGCAAGAATATAGAGTCATTCATTCATAAATAAATACATCATATATTTTTACCAACTATACTTGGAATATGAAAAACTCTTACTTGTACACGAAGGCCTTGACAAATAAAATTGCGTAATAGTTGTTGTTCATCTAAAGATGCTGTTATGTAGCGATTTTTTATATAAAACTCAATGACTTGAAAACAAAAAAATTGAATGTAGTCACTAGAATATCGTCGTGATATTACTGCTTCTAGACATATTTTCCATCCAATATCAGAATTTTTCAACTCCTCAAAGTATTGTAAAGCCTGTAATTCATAAATCAAATACATTAAAACAATTCCAAAATGTCAATACATCAATTCAAGTACTTAGTAAACTCTATTGAAAGAGCAACATACGGTCAAAAAGATTTTAAATAATGACTTACTTTAGCTTGTTCATATGGTGTTGGAGAGGAATTAATACAACTTAGAATGGATTCGTCCATGACATGAAAACTTGGAAGATGTAACATTCCATTTGCAACAAAACTAATCTTACTATTTTTATTCTTGCATCATCAATCAAATGTCAAATGAATGAATATTTTATTACACTTATTTTACTGTTTACCGGAACAGTCTCACAAAATTTTGTGTACAATTCAAATTTCGAGCCTTTAATAACAAGCGCCACCTAGAGCAAGCCGGCTTAAACATTTAGCACGTTCTTCCATATTTAAGAAGAGAACATCGTGTCGGTGAGTGGTTTCTTTTTCAATTGGGTAAGTGATATATTTTTCATAATTTTAATGAAATTTTGAGTTTGAAACTACTTTAATTATATTTAGTAATATCAGGTTGTTTAGTGGCAAGTGTTTTATTTTGTTTTTATTGGTAAAATAGTACAATTTTCAAGTAATTCGATGAATTCAAAAGAATTGCAATTGTGAATTAAAATTGAATGGAAATATATTGCTTTAGTTTATTTGTGTTGTATTGATTTGATTTCTTAAAATTGTTCCATCTGGTACTTTAATAAAGTTAATAATTTGCATTCTTTTTGTTTCTGTATAATAGATTTCTGAAATCAGTCTACGAAGATGAAAGCAAAAGGAACGGTATGTTAAAAAAGCACTAATGTACAGATTTACTTTTATTCTATAAAATGTTTTCATGTTCATACTAGTCTTTAATTCGAAATTATATATTTACTTTTTCAGTTGAAACAATATGAGGTCATTGGCCGAAAACTGCCATCTGAAAAGGAGAAAAATCCTCCTCTTTACAAGATGAAAATTTATGCTCCTGAAATGATTGTAGCAAAGTCTCGTTTCTGGTACTTTTTACGTCATCTCCGAAAGTTCAAGAAAATGACAGGAGAAATTGTTTCAGTGAGACAAGTAAGCACAATTTATTAAAACTTTTTCTCTTTCTTTCTTTAAATTATATGTCCAAAATATTTAATAAAACTTTTATTATTAATTCAGATTGCTGAAAAATCTCCAACTCGAGTTAAGAACTTTGGTATTTGGCTTCGTTATGACTCTCGATCTGGAACACATAATATGTACCGAGAATATCGTGAATTGAGCATGGAGAATGCAGTGACAGCATGTTATAGAGATATGGGTGCAAGACATAGAGCTCGAGCTCATTCCATTCAGGTTTGTTGCATTTTTTAAAGTTTATTATGAATACAACTAAATTAAATAGTAAACTAATTTATGGCTTCTTCTTATTTTTATTATAATTTATAGATCATCAGAGTGGAGGAAGTTGCTGCTGGAAAGTGTCGTCGTCCACAAGTAAAGCAATTCCACGATCCAAAAGTTCGTTTCCCATTGCCTAAGAGAATTGAGCAAAAACATACTTTACCAAAATTCTCTTTTGTAAGACCCAAGACTTACTTCATGTAAAACTTGTTGGTATTCTTGATATGCTACACATTGAATAAAGAAATGCGTGGAATTTAAAATTGTCTTGCTGCTATAATTTATCATCATTTTATTATGCATAAAGAAATTCTACAAAACATCTTCCAAACACACAACTCTTTTACAATATACATCCCATAAAATAATTTGTTTCTATTTAATTTACCATTTAAATATAACATTTACCAGAATGTTCTTGATAATGGATGTTCAAGAAAATAGCTTTTAGTTTTAGCAACCTGTTCACCAATTTTTAAAATTGAATGATCAGTTGTTCCTTCAGCACCACTTTCTACATTTGCAACATTTGCTTTGACTCTGTGCATTGCTTCACTGCAAAATACTTCAGCAATCATGACCTAAAACCAAAATTAGTAAAAAGTGTTTTAAATATTATTTTATATGTAAGTAAGTAGTTATATTTTTTTCCTAACCTCAAAATTTGCATCACGAAGTCCAATACAATAAGATCTTGAAGCTCTACTTAAAACTGCTGTCATTGCATAAATATCAATAACTATATCAGCCAGTCTTTTAAGTTCCAATTGTGCATCTACTATTTTTGCACCATGTCTTTGTAATGCAACTTCCACTGCATATTGTAAGCGAACAGTTGAATATTCCAAATACTGTGATGCCCTTTCCAGACTAGGATGTACAAACTCTTTTAGTTTCAATGTTAATTTTGGATTGTCACTAATATGACGACGTCTTTCAAACATTTTTTCAAATGCAAATCCTGGATATCTAAATGGATTACGCATTTTTTTCACACTCTGATACAAATGTTTTCCAGCATGTTGAACACCTAGTTATGATAATGTAATTGTAAATAATGAGTTTGCTAGTTAATATTGTAAATTATTTTTGTATTTGTACCCATCAATGCAATAAACATTCTGAGGATTTCATTAGTTCCTTCAAATATTGACATAATTCTGCTATCTCTGAGATATCTTTCATGAGGAAAATCTTTCATATAACCTAGACCTCCTAGAATTTGAAGGCATTCACTTGTTTCTTCCCAACAAGTTTCAGAGCTAAATACCTTTTTGTAAAAAAAGAAAGAGTAAATTAATATATTAAATAGACAATAATGCTATAAAATTCAATACATACTTTTACTATTGCTGCTTCTACAGAACACTCTTCATATTCTTGTGAATCTAACATTCCGGCTGTTAGATATGCCATACTTTCCATTGCATATGTTCTCATTGTCATTCTTCCAAGTTTTTCTTTAATAAGTTCAAATTCAATTAATGGCTTGCCAAATTGATTACGATTTATTGCATGCTCTGTACTCAATGCTATCAATTTTTTCATAGATCCTTTAACATCAACCAAAATAAATCCAATTAGAAAAGTTGAGTTTGTTTGAAATAAGAAAAAACCACTAACCAGAACCTGCAGCTCCCATACTAAATCTTCCACTATTTAAAATATTGACAGCAATCAAAAATCCATCTCCAACTTCACCAATGACATTTTCTAATGGTACTGGTGTATTCTCAAAATGTATTTCAGTTGTATTAGATCCTCTAATACCTAATTTTGATTCAGGTTTTCCACTAGTTACACCACCAAATCCTCTTTCAACAATGAATGCTGTCATTCTCTTTTTAGATTTTGCGTCAACTTCTTCACCCTAAAAATGTTTTAAAAAAAAACTGTGAAGCTGGTGAAACTAGAATCTATTTACATTTGAAAAACCTTACAGCAGATCTTGCAAAAACTGTCATAAAATTAGCAATGCCACCATTAGATATGTATATTTTTGACCCATTCAAGATCCATGATTTTCCATCAGGAGATAGCTCGGCTTTTGTTTGAACAGAAGCCGCATCAGATCCAGTGCTAGGCTCAGTAAGACAAAATGCAGCAATCAATTCACCACTAGCTAATCTAGGGAGGTATTTAGCTTTTTGTTCTGGTGTTCCATATAACAAGAGGCCCTAAGATCACACAAGAAAAGTAAATGACATTCAGCATTGATCTAACAAAAATTAAATCATATTTAGCCTAACTTTTAGTCCAATAGCTTGATGTGCAGCTAAAGTAACTGCAATACCACCGTCATTTGCAATAATCTCAGCAACTCTAGCATATTCTGTTGCATTCAATCCTAAGCCACCATATTTCTCAGGAATTTGTTGACCAAATAATCCCAATTCTTTAAGACCATTTAGCACATCATCAGGAATTTTAGACTCTTCATCAATTTTCTTTGAATCCACTGCAAAAATAAACAAAAGAATTTGTTGATGATGAGACAAATAGGCATCATCATGATATAAAATGCAGTTTTTTTACCTTTCTCATTAAAAAATCTTTCAATTGGCTGAAGCATTTCATGAAGTGTATCATGTTCATCTTTTTCTAAAATTTCAGGAAATGTCAAAATGTCTGTATCAAATTTGCCAAGAAAAAGGCCTTTTGCAAATGATGGTTTTTTCTCTAAAGTTTCTTGAGTTCTTTCTTTAACACTTGTTCCTGGACCTTTGGACTTTTCGATGGCTGATGATGTGGAAGAGGATGAAGAAGAAGTTGTTTCTTGAGACACATTTGCTTTCTGTTGATTTCTAAATTGAGTTGAAGTAATAAACCGAGCACGGTAGGCATGGACGTGAGAGTATGAATATAATTGCTTCGTTAATTGTAGAGATTTCATTGTTGTCGTATTAAGTTGCCTGATCTGAGTGAAAAAAAATGAAAAAGATTGAGTAATATTGAATATTGAATATGGATATATAATAAATAAAGTAATAAAAATTCTTCCTTCAGATTCTCAGAAGCAAAACCCGGTGTTCATTTTCAAATACTGAGCCTCTGAATAAACCACGAGACCAAAACAATCTCGCTTCATGCAAAAAGAACGGTCAAACAAAAAATTGATATTATTTACTAGTAATATTATGGACCATAATCTTGTGGCATAACTTCAATCAAAAAAAATCATAAAATATACTTTGCTACTTAGTATGACTTATTTTATAAAGCAAATTATATCAAACATGTTAGATACTACGTCATTTTCTACGTCAATATAAGAATAAAGGCCAGAAAAGAATTTATGTTCATTTTCATTGAATTTTTGTACAAAACCAAGAAGGAGGAGATAATATATAATGCAAATCAAAAAGAAAAAAAAGTTTTAGAATTTTTCTAATAAGAAAGAACAGACACAAACTTAAAGAAGTTATATACTTTCTACTTTTTGCCCAGTTTTTTTCAGTCAAATCATGCCCTTCTGGCAACAAACAAACTGCATAACAAGACATACGACGTTCTTCCGTTTTTGGCTTCTTCATGTCATCATGTGTCTTTTCATGAAAAAAACAGGAGGTATATAATTTGGAGTAGATAAAAAACGGTTTCATTAAATTATGGTAGTATAGTATCATCAGACTTATTTTCAACATAAGGATATTCATGGAAAAACTTTTTCACTTATTGTTAGATAACTTATAACATTCATTCTCCCTGTAGTTCTACATGTAAAGAAAGTTTTCTGATTCATATATAAAAAATTCTTCTCAATAAGTAAATAACAAAGAGTTTATAGATAGATAGATATAAATCCAGAATATTGGTGGAGACTTCTAGATTCTCTATTGTTATTTGATAATTCATGTATTATACAAATCTATTCAATGTAGCAACTTCTTCATCATCAACTTTTTTAACATGAAAAAAGAAGTCAACTTTTTCTGAGCAAGAGTTTTCAAAATCACATACATGATTGTTATGTATATTGTTATGAAGGCGTCTTTAATTTTTACTTTTATTATTCATATTTAATAAACTATACGTAGAATGAGAAATAAAATGACTCAAAGAAATGTTGCAAATAAATTAATATTTCTCAATCTGTGTAGTTTTTTGATAGAAAAAGCTTTTCTTTGCTTTCATTAGCATGTACCATAAATCTGTAAATGTAATATTCTCCTTAGTATCTCTACCATATCGTTTTTAGAATTTTTTTCAAGTAAACTAAAAATAGAAATTAATCACATAATGTATGCTAAGCACATAGTATACAATGCAGATTCTTTTTTAAAGATCAAATTCCCCATTGTGTCATATGACACAAGAAGCTTCTACTTACTTTAGATATAGGACTAAAAAAGTGACAAAAAGATAACCAAATGAAAAAAGGGGGAAGAAAAGGCTCGAGACACAATATGGAACTTTATACTATATAAGAAGAAGAAGATGCTGAAGCTACTTGGCTAGCATATTGAATTTTGTATAATTGGCTCTTTAATTTAGTTCTGAGTTGTATATAACGACTTCCTTATACAATATATATACTTTGCTTTTGTCATTCTTTTTTATATGACCGTCACTAGAGAATAGAGGTTCCTAGACTCATTATTTTTTTCAATGTCAACCGTAAAACTTATGATCTCATCATTCTACTTCTTTACTTACAATTTTTGTTCGCTATTCACTTGTTAGATAGACGTTAAAAACATATGCAACAAGATGAGCATTGAGGTTACACATGATTGGATCACATAGAAATAGATCACACATGAAAGGATCACAAAGATAGGGTCACAACTTGAATAGATCACAAGCATGAAAGGATCACAACTTGAAAGGATCACAAGCATGTAAATATATAATGTACCTCAGAATACCAATATGTTTCTACCCTAATTTGGTCCAGAGCAAAAAATTCTTATGAATGACAAA
>VCNE01009395.1:0-13082 GCA_009869805.1 Oncopodura yosiiana
TAGCTTTTGTCTCCATTCAACTTTAATTCCTTGTTCTCTTTTCTCATCATCCATCTACCATATATACTTTAATTGAAAAGAATACAAGTTTTCATGTAATTTTTTTCAAAGACTAAAGTGCATGCTGAGTAAACATCCATTTTTTTCTATTTCTGGTATCAATTTATAGAAAAATACACAAAGGCTAAAAGCCATGAATCAAAGTATCAATACTACTCGCCCTAGTTTTTCCGAGAATTGTTTTTCATTTTGTAGATACTACATAGATTAAATAAATTCGCACGTGTACTGTATGACTTTCTATATCTGAAAAAGGTGAAGAGTCATTAACCTTACACCCATATAATAGTTGTCATTTTTTATTCTAAGAGTATTAAGATAAATATATTTTGTTCTCTCATATGTAACTGTCTTTCATTTATAGTTGATAGTTTAGTGTTTTGTTCTGTTAGAGAGAGAAAGTCAAGAGAAGAAATGTCGTCTCTTAGTTTTATTTAACATTATCATTGTAGTATACTCTTACTTAGAGAAAAGAGTAAAAGCAAGTGGAGAGTATCAGATCAAAAGATAAAAGACACTATTGTAGATGACTAGGAATAGCAACTGTGACATTGACTTATGATAATTTGTACGATTCATTTAGCGTCTACTATTACACGTTACAAAGTGTACACATAAAAGACATTTCCCAAAAGGTTCTTCTCTCTCAAGCGAATCGAGAGACGCGACTCTTGGCTACAACAATGTATAGAGATAACTCTTTTTTGCTACTCTGTTTTGTTTACTTATTTCTTATAGAAATTCTCTTCAATCCAATGATCAATGATGTATATGTGTGCATATACATATGGTATTATTCCTTCAAACATTAATCTGCTTGAAAGTCAAATGTCACAAAGCATCAAGGATTATTAAATGTCATTTGTTCTCTATCCTGAATAAAAAATGAGAAACGATGGATATTACATATGAAAAAAGCTTTCTCTTTTCTTCTTCAGGTAGTACAGAAGAAAAGGTGTTATTATCATTTGTTCAGACAAAAAGTCGCTGTAATTCTACGGATTATTATATGAGTTGGATATTTTTCTACTACTTTACAAAGGATTCATAACTTTCTGAGAAGAGTTTTCTCTTTTTGACTAAAACTTTCATCTCATAAGTTTGATGATGACTATGTGACAAGTTGTAAAAAAGTGTAGAAATGTCACTTTGCTTCTAAGTACTAGGAAGAGAAAAAGAGAAAAGTCATTTTGCTCACTCCTTTCAACATTGAACATGAGCAAATTTTGGTGCTTAGAAAGTCATAAATAATGTGAAATAATGTGACATTTTCAGAACTAAAGTAGCTAGCTAACTGTTTCTATAAACCTAACTCTTTGCGTTTCCGACTACTCGTTACTCTCTCTCTCTCTCTCTAGTTTTTATATTATAATAAGAAGTGTTGAAAAAAAGAGGAACAGTTGAGAAGGGAATTACGTTTGAAATTTATTTATAGCTTCTATATAATATTCTCATAGACTATAATCCTATAATAACCACAACACAATGGAAAAAGCGTTACTCATTAAATTCTGTAGTCCCGTCATCATCATCATATATACATATAGATAACGCATATTCATTTACAAGTTTGCAAAAAATGAACAACATTAGAAACATCCGTTATGTTACATTTTTTAGCTCTTGCTCTTGAGGGATTTACACTGAACTGAACTCTATTTTGTTAATGAATGCAAAAAACATGATGAAAGATGGAAAAGGCTCTTCGCTTTTTAACTTTTTTGAGCTCATCTACACTACAAACAACAGAAAAAAGCTAAAGAGAAAAAGATAGAAGAGTCAAAACTGTAAAGTTCTCAAAGGAATTAATATTCTACTCTACATCTCTCTTTCTCTTCTTGAAAAGCAAAATTTCAAACATTCAACTCATCACTGATGCTACAAAGTAAAACTTGCATAAGGAGCGAGTTTAGTTTAATGTAAACTGGAAATTTCAAATTTTACTCCTTTCTAGACCAGAGAGTACAGAGAGAAAGTCAAAAAGGAAAATAGTCTGCTGCACTATATAACAAACGAGAGAATCATTCAATCATTACCAATTACTATTCAAAACTTCAAAGCTTTGTCACTCACTTGACGATGCTAGTCACATAAATTCCTTTTCGTCTGTGAGTGAGATGAGAGTATTGACATCAGCCTACATTATGTACAACATAAAACAACGATGTCCTTTGACTTGAAAGTACTTAGAGCAAACTGCTTCCTAATACTACTACTGTATACTTACATATATACTCTCTCAGCATGTTGAAATTCTTATGTTGCAAGGAAATTAACAAGTCAAAGGATCAAAGATTTTCGATTTTCAATAGTCACATTTTCATCTTGCTAAAGCTCTCATCTTTGATTTTAATAACAAACAACTACTAGCAAATATTACTTCTGTATTGTAGAAAGTAAATAATGGAAACAAGAAGAGAGAAGGATGACCAACTAGCAACACTTAACTCACTTTCTCTTTAGCTTTCACTAGAGAATACTTAAAGACTCATCTTGAAAAGTTAATCATGCTATTTTCTCTTTCTCTAAGGATTAGAAACCAAAAAGCTGCTACTTTCTTCTTCCTTCCTTTTCTTCACTACTCTAATATTTCTAGTAGCTCCAGTCTCATCAGAATTCCCTCAAAAGAACAACCTATGCGTAGAAGTCGAGTAAATGCTTGAAGAATAAATGAGAAGGTAGTAAAGTTAACTCATTTCTAATTGCTTGCTTCCCACACAATATATTTGTACTTTCTCCTATCCTGAAAAAACACTTAATGTGTACAATGTACATATATTAAACTATTAATACATAGCTAAGAGATGAGTGAATGTTCAAAAGATTCAATTTAGAGAAGTTTTAAAAGTGTGTATGTATTTACAGCAGTGTATACACTATATTTTATTTTACTATTCTTTTTGAAGAATGCTAATGTTACTGACAATCACTATCTCGACTGCATACAAGTTGATGCATTTTCTAACTCTTCTTGCATTTATAGACGAAAAAGAACAACTAAATGAATTCCTATGAGATTTAAAAAAGGTTCAAGAGAGAGAGAGAGGAACACGAAAGTGCATTTTATACTCAATTCAAAAAGGAAATCCCTTGACAAATTTAAAAGGATGAAAATGTTTTTAAAAAAGGTTCTGGCTTCACTTAACTCGTTGCCTCATAGTATTGTCGCTACTAATAATCCTTATGAAGATTTCATTTCAACAAATTTAACAATTTTGTGTGAATACCACATATCTCTTTTTATATTGTGATGACTTTAACATTAGACACTATAGAAATATACAGAATAAGAATCAACATGAATTGAGATGAAAATTTCTCAAATTTTATTTCGTTCAACTATGATGATTCTTTCAGTTAGTTAGAGGTATCGACATGTACATTACGCCAACATACGCATATATATGTAGGCATTATTACCTATTCTCTTTTAGAATCAAATTACTCTAAGAGCACCCAAAAAAGAAAGAACAGAGGAATGAGAGTGGAACCCTCCTAAAAACGACAAGATGCTCTGCATATAAAGTGCAGTCTAAATTGGTTAAAATTGACACTATCTCTCCAACGGTATTCATGAGCAAAGGGAGAAAGCGCAAGGGAAGATTTTTTTATCTGCATAGTATTTCACATCTGTAGGGATCCAGAAAAGTGCGAAATTTTTGTAATAGTGAGTGAAAATTATCTTAAATTTTCTTTAGCCTTTCACACTCTGCTATTATTGGCAGTCTTAAAACTTAAAATTAACTCACTTATTTTGGTTAAAACATTATGAAAACAATACCTTACACTTATAGAAAATACATTAGTAAAACTAGAGCAAATGCCACTTAATGATATTCTTTATGTGTCAAAAACAGGCCTAAGTAACTAACTAAGAAAAAAACAAAAGTGTCAATGCAAGAAAAATTCTAACCAAATAAATTCTACTCGTTTGCAAATAAGTATAACGCACTTTGTGAATTTAAAGTTTGAATATACTTTCTTGTTCATATCTCGTATAAGAATATTTGGAGAGAACATTTTGTTCTATTAAACTACAAAGGATTCATGTTACAACAAAAGAACTTACATGTAGATATAAATATGTTTGAGTTCGACAGAACAAAAAGAGACTTGAGAACTATAAAACTGTCAAAAATAAAGTCATGCTTTTAAAGAAAAGTAGTAGTAGTCAACGACGTACTACGTCGTATAACTTTTAGACTCCTTTCACTACTACTACCCTATATAACTGAAAACTCTTCAAAAAAAAACTTTTGTCTCACAATCAAAAACAAAGAATTGTAGAGGAGGATATTCCTCCTTTTCTCCAATGCGTATCTAGACGAGAAGGTTGAATTTCTACAAACGTTTTTCCTTGTACGCCTCTAGAAAGTAGCCTGACGCACTTTCTTTGACTTTTCTTCTATGGCCACTTACTTTGCATCTTTGATCTCCTTGTAGAAAACTATTTCATTTAAGTGCCAAAACTTTCAATCCCTTCAGGCTTCTACTTAGTATATAGCATTGGGGCATATATAAAGTAAGTTACTGTAGTATAATAAGTGTAGAAAGTTGCAGTAAAGAGGCAAAATTGGACAATTTATGTCCTACGTCTTTTAACAGCCTATCTTTTTACCTGCAGAGCAGAAATTGGTAAAATTTGATGAGTCTTTTACTCTGTGGTCTACTCATGTAATTCTTGTAACAGTGTGTTGTAGAGTTAGTTTGTAGTTAATGCAGGTAATTTTGTCGTATTAAAATGAGAAATAAAATCTCCTCTCTCCAGGCAGAATTATGTAACTTTGACTTTTACGTTCATCGTAAATTCCCTACTACAGGACTTCAACATTTTCTTATATAAAAAGTCCGTGCCAAAGCCAATTGCGGATAAATGTGAAATTTATACGAGAGTACATTTGAGAAAATTACATGTCGTTTAATCAGTAAAATATGAATTTTATGGACAAGATGTGAAGAGCATATTTTCTTCTTAAACATGTTTTTGAACTTAGGAATCAAAATATATGAATTTTCTCTTGTGCAATGAACCAAAGATTCATACATGTACTCAACTCTGTTTCATGAGAAAATATTTTTTAGAAACATTCCTTTACAAAACCACATTTTTGTTTCGAATTTTTGACTTTTTTGCTCACATTATGTTCATACAAAGATTGCCTGCGATAATCATAATGATAAAATATTATTGCGATGTAGGGCGTAATAATCCTATCCAACAGCGAGTGCAACGAAGTTTAACAGAAATGTGAAACTGCACTTTCTTTTCAGAAAGAAAGCTAAGCAATGAGTGAAAATAAAATATCATAACGTCGTTTTCATGTACATTATTCAAGGCTATATGGACAAGAGTTAAGAAAAAGCTATTTTTGATCATCGTCGGTCTGTCGTCACAAAAAGTCACAGAGAAAAAATGTTGATGACATTTCGTCTCGTCACGTGCCAGAATAATCGATGTCTTCTTGTGAAAATTCTTAACTAAAAACATATAGTGTACTTTACTTTCTTTTTAAGAAAAGTAAAGCCAACGACTGGAAACTAGAGCATACAATAACGAAGAAAAGCTCAATGCGGTGGAAAATTTTGTCAACTCAACAAACGCAAATACAAAAGCTTCTTCTTCTTTTCAGTGTAAGACATATAGTACAGCTTACAAGTATTTTAGCAAAAAACTTGGCATACCATACAAATGCAAATGACATTATATAGATATACGACAAGAAAATAAAAATTCAAGAAGCCAGCAAAGCTTAATGAGGCTGTAAATGTTGCAGTGAACAAAAGGTGGAAAGGATTTTAAGACAAGAGAGTAACAAGAAAGCTATTGTAGTGTAGTAAATGATAATGGCTAGCTTTCTTTGACAATGACAATGTCTAGAAAATCCTATCCTTAGAAATTGTGCATTATTATAAAAGTAAAAGTATATAAAAATCTAGAAAAAATGCAAATATACGACTAACCTTGAACATTTGTATGCATCAACTGGAAATTATTTTATTATCCCCAATTACATTTTCCAGTTTTTGTTGATATTATTTTCATTTGCATGTGAGATTATTATATATACTCAGTTTCATGATATGCAATTTAGTAATCACTCTCTATATACATTTGCCTATTTGTAACCTTGAACCAAAGCAATCCAATAGTTAATTGATTCAGCAGTCACAACTTATGCAATTTCTTATGTAAATAAGGCAAAATAGCTCGAACCAGTTTTTTCTTAGAAAGACTTGACCATATAATTATTTTTAGATTATGTTGATTAATCTGATTGACACAAAGTTGTAATTATCGTGTTATCACCATCAAAAAGAATTAGTTTGATGTGCGACAATATTGTAAAGTAAATCATAAAAAGAATGTAAGAATTTTGTAGAGAGGCTTACCTATACTCTGAATCTGAAACGTCTCCCCTTGCTTTTATGCTACAATGCGAGCAAAAAATTCATGACCTTCATTTATTTCACGCTTCTGGGCACTCACAGCACACAATAAATTCTCACTATTCCAGTAACAGGCAAATTGTGTAGTACATTGAGATAAATATCAAAAATTTTGAAATAAGTTTGATATAAAATTGAGATTTTGAAAATGAGATATAGTTACACAACACTGTAAAATATGCACAAAATAAACTGATAATAGTAAATTCATGAATCGAGCTACAGCAAGGAAAATATTAAACGCAAAAGTAAAACTGCAATATGAGATTCGCTATAGACACCTGAGAGATTATTTACTACTGATTGCTGTTGCACACCTGAGCTACGATATAATGTAGAGGTATAGATGTAAACGTATCATATTATGCTGTATATATTGTATTATTATACTCGCACTGTTTGCAGTACCGTGACTTTTTTTATTGTGATCAATGTCAATTTATTTCGTACATTCGGCATACATGATACATACAGAATATATATAATTTTCCATTTATATCTGAAACTTTTTTTATATAGAAAACCACAATCTATAATAATATAACATACATTTTTTTTATGTATTTAGGCAAGGCAAATTTCTTTTTATTTTCCCCAACCCCATAATCCTTTTACAAATCCTGTAATTCCAGCTGCAGTTTTTGCTGGTGATTTCTTTTCAGCAATTCCTGCAGCTTCTTTAATTTCACTCTCTGGAATTTGAACATGGTTCAAAGCTAAATCAAAAAATAATGGCTTGCATGGAACTGGTTCATGAGCTGGTGGAAATTCACAAATATTTGGCTCTGTTGTTAGTAAGCTTTCATCCAAAACATATTTTTCTAATCTATCAATCAAGGCTTCTTTTGGTTTTGTTAATTTGAAGGCTGCATCAGCTTCTTCTTTTCTCTTTCCTTTTTCATGAGCTAATGTTGCTTGAGCATGACATACAAGTGCAGTACTATCAGAATAATTCTTTGTTTCTTCAATAAGAGCTCGAAGAGGTGAATCAGATGGTAAACCTTTCATTGATTTTTTGAAATATTCATCACTTCTACCAAATAATAATAATGATTCACTCCATCTTTTATTCATCTTGTATGCATCAGCCAAATAACGACAACGTACACCTTTGAAAACTAAAACTTGATCATCCACTTCAGCTTGGAAATCTTCATCATTATCTAAAACTGGAATAGTTTTCATTTCATTTAAATTATGAAGAATCATTTCAACAAGACGAATACAATCTTTTGCTTGAGTTTTTTCTTTTAGCATCAAATCTGTTCTTTCATTTGTTACTTTTAAACGAAGGTACAATAAATAGCTCAATAACATTGATGGTTTAGCAGATTTTCCAGCAGCCTGCTACAAAAAAAAAAAAGAAAAGACAATGCAAATATTTTTTTACTATAAAACTAAAATACATTAAGTCGTTGTGGTTTGTAGTACCTGCTCAGCTTTTTGTATATCTCGTACAGTTTGAATTGCATCTCTCAAATCAACTAAAATTTCTTCATACATATCAATTTTCTTATCTGGTTTCTTAACAAATTCATCCATACGAACAAGCAAAGCAGTTAATTTCTCATTTGGAATGACAATTTTATAACTTCTAAAAGTAATCTCAGACATTTTTGGTTTTTGTGCAATCATTGCTTCAATAGCAGCAGATTGGAATTCAGCAGCAAGATCAGAAATATTTAATTCAGCACCAGTCTTGTAAGCACAAAATCTCATTGCTGGTAATAATTCTGTTGTTTTTTCAGAATATGCTAATGCTTCAGGATGATCACCTAAAGCTTGTCCAATTTTAGAATAGATAGATCTAAAAACAAAAAGAAAATTACATACTTATTATTTATTAGCTAATAATGTCTAATTTACTTTTCTTTAAATAACTTACTGTGATGTTTTAAATGATTTCATTGCTTCATCCCAATTTTGCATTTCAAAATGAAAAGTAGCAGTCATAAAAGCAGCATAAGCTTCACATTCCAATTTTGATCTAGCATCAACTCTAACACTCTCTTGTGCAAGTTTTGCAAGAGCTACTGATATTTCTAATGCTTTTGATAATCTAGAAATCATATGAAATCTTTTTCTTGGCTCAGTGTTGGCATCTTGTTTAAGAACCATAGCTAATGACCATGCTCTATTTAAAAAGAAAAAGGAGTTATTACATTATTTCATTCATATTTATGTGATAACTAAAATCGTCGTACCTCTCTGCCAATGTTAGTGGTATTTCCAAGTATCTCGAGTCTCCTTTCTCACAATCGATATCAACAACTGTCACTTCTTTCTTTTTATAATGTCTTCATATCTCCTTGTGACATTTTTAAAGTTTCACGAAGTCTTCGAACACGACGAGTGCAATATCCATGATATCTTTGAAAATCACCATGTCTTAACCCATGTTGTTGTTGTCGTTCTTTCAATAAAGGCAAAACTGTAAATAAAAAAATAGAATTATTGAATAATCAGTTGGGAGTTCATTGCATTATTACTTCAAAATTAAAATTAATTTCAACTCACGTTTGAAAGTAATCAATTTTTTTGCAGCAACATCCATTTTCGTCTGATTTGGTATTGTAGGAGCAACCATTGAAAATCAAACTGTCTTCAATATGAAGATTAAAAATAATTGAAAAGTTTTCAGTAGAAACTTTTACTTTTTACAAGATTTTGACACTTTCTCCAGAGAGAAAAACAAAAACAATACGGTAACAATAAAGTGAATGGTCAAAGATTTTGAATTACAATTCAACTTTTTTTTATTGGCTCATCGCAGTATTTATTTTTACGGTAGCGCCTCATTTTATTCTCTTTGTTCAGATCATCATGAAAAAAATTACAGAAAAAATCTTAATTTCTAATTGAGTGAATAAAATTATTATAATAGAGTACATATTTCTTATATCAAGTTTTTAAGCAAGATAAAAACTTTCACATGAATCAGCTACAAATAGATGATTATGTCTTTCAAGTTTTTGAATATCTCTCTCCAAATTTTTCAATGCATGTTCCAAATCAGATTTCCTTTTAATTTTACCAGGAGTATCAATAGCCAATGGTAAAGATTGAAATTCACGAAACGTCTCACCCCAATTCTTTTTTAATCCATCAATTAAAGCACATCTTTCATACTCTTCTAAAGCACGACATTTAGCTTGTGCATCACTTGTTGGTCCATGAACATCACTTTTGGCTTTCATATCTTCTTCAAGTAATGTTCTTTTACGCTCACATAAATATTCTGGAACTTTACCAAAATTCTCAGAGCAAACAAATCTTCGAGGATATCCAGAAGTACACCAGTCAAAAACCTATACAGAAAAGTAACTTATCAATTTCATAAACAACTACTGAAAAGCCCAAAAATCATAATGACTTACATCTCCTTTAGAATGATCAACGTAACGTGGTTTGGGAATTCTTTCTGGTTGACGAATAGCATTGATAGCATTAGTTCTAATAAAATCTTTACAACCTCTTGGTATAATTTCAAATTTTAAACATTCTGTTTTTGGAACTGGAGGTTTCTCAACATTACAACACATTCTTGGAACTCTTTTTCTACATTTCCTTGTTCCTGGTGGACATTCTTCTTCTTGTTCAGCAGGAGTTTCATCTTTGATACATTCTGGATCAATATGTACTTCAACATCTTGTCCAGGTTTGATTAAATCAGGATCTAATTTAACTTCAACATCAATTGAATCACCACCAGCTCCAATCATCTTTTTGATTATCATTACAACAAGGATCTTGTTGTTGCTGCTTTTGTTGAACTTTTGTTCCAGATTCTCCACGTTTCACTTCAATATGAATAGCTTTATCATCAGGAGGACACTTTGGCTCTTGCTCAGTTTGACAAGTACGCTCAATAATATGAAGCTTACGATTACGTGGACAACATGGCATTGACATTGGACTTTTTTCATACTTCTTCAAATAATGCTCTGGTGCTGGAACACATTGTTTTGCTAAGCCCATAGTTCTCCAACATCCAATTTTACTACAACATGCTTCTTGTCTTACTTTACATGAGTAGATTGAGCGATAGAGTGGTGGCTTTGGATAATTTGTTAATGATGTTGGTACAGAGTTGTAAACACTCTCATTATGACAAGTATTTTTAAAGAATGTAAACATGATGAAACTTTTCTTTTTTCTTGTTGGAGGAAAAGAGATATTTATTAGAAAGTGACGACGACAATAATAATAATGATGGCGAAGGAAAGCGCCTATTGACCAAACACCAACACAATCCTTATATTACAGTTACCATGAGATTTTCTTCTTTCCTCCTCCTTTACATACTTTCTCCACGAACTCTGCTGGAGAACAAGTGGTGGTTATATGAGAATTTCTCTGAAAGAAAGTTGTGTCAAAAAGTACCCCTACATAAATTGTGGAATTAATACTACTCTAAAATGACTGAAAATCATCCTATTCCTGATTTCTCAATTAAATTAAGTACACGTATTTATCCTTCAACACCACCGGAAAAAATTCCTCATTTGAATGCTGCATCTACTCAATGTCTCATTTATAATTTACTTCAAATACCAGCATCAACAATCACAAAGAATTGTAGAGTTAAAAAACAAATTCGCAACTATTGTAATGACTTACCTAAAGATCTTCTAACAAATATAATTAGAACATGCATAGAATATAGATTGACACCTGATCAAATAATACATGTGATGAATCTTCTTCCTCCTAATAGAACTGAAATTGAATGCACTGATCCCTTTGATGTTTATACGTAATCCAAATATAGTCTATCTTATTAAGATTTTAATTTTTTTTTTTAAAAAAGGAGTAAATTAATGCTTTATTTCTCTATATATAGAGGATGTGATAAATATTCTACAGATATTGAAGCACCACACATCCCTTGGTGTGTTGGAATTGCAAGTCCGTGGGTTCTGACAGAAAATTGTAAATTACTCTATAACATTATTCTAGAAGGAGAATTATCTGAATTGAAAACATTTTCAATACATAGAATATAGATTGACACCTGATCAAATAATACATGTGATGAATCTTCTTCCTCCTAATAGAACTGAAATTGAATGCACTGATCCCTTTGATGTTTATACGTAATCCAAATCTTAATAAGATTTTAATTTTTTTTATAAAAAAGGAGTAAATTAATGCTTTATTTCTCTATATATAGTGGATGTGATAAATATTCTACAGATATTGAAGCACCACACATCCCTTGGTGTGTTGGAATTGCAAGTCCTTGGGTTCTGACAGAAAATTGTAAATTACTCTATAACATTATTCTAGAAGGAGAATTATCTGAATTGAAAACATTTTCAATTAATGCTTCATGTGATGCATTCTCAGAAGCAAAATTGCCTTCAATATTAGCTAGAGCACATAATTTAACAAAAATTATAATCCGTGGAGGAGCTAGTGACAGAGTTTTAAGAGTAATTGGTCGACATTGTCCATTGATACAATATTTAGATATTTCTTTTTCTAGTCAAGTAACTAATGTTGGACTGAGAAATCTTTTACTTCGTCAACCACATAGAAAAACTTATAGTAATATAGAACAAGCAATTACAAATAATTGTGTAAATACTTTGAAAAGAATCAATATTAATCGTACATCAGTTGATTGGTCAGGTTGTGGATTTGTATGTGAAACAATGTCCAATAAAAATCTAAATTCTATGGTTTATTATTTACCATCTCCACCAAATTGTGATGTAATATTTCGTACAGAAGATATACTACCATTTAGAATAAAAGAGGTACCTTATGTTCGAAAATTTGATAATAATATTCCAGAACAAGAATCAGTAAATAGTTTATCAATTCAATGCTCAAGTTTAAAAAAAGTTTTACAAAAATTACTTCCATTATGTATTCAAGAAGTTGATATATCAAAAGCAATGTTTATAGATTTTCAAGGAAATGAAATGAAATCAGGAAAAGTTTATATAAGATATGATCAATCTTATGTGCTCGCATCAATTATTGGAATTAATTTTAATATAATTACTCATATAACTTTACCTTGGCTAACACAAAATTGGAGATATGCTGAAATTCCAAATATTATTGATTTTGCTCTTCTTGTTCCAAATCTTAAATATTTAAAAGGAAGATTTCAAGGATATTGGTATGGTCCAAACATTATATTTCCAAAATTGGAAGAAGTTTATATATGGTAGGTCTATAGCCTCTGACTGAGAATGTAAATATTTAATGCTGTCTCATTATTTTTTGTGTTATAGGACATTGGATGATTCAACAGTTCTTTCTTTAATTTATTGGTGTCCTCAAATTAAAATTTTGGATTGTAGAAATATAAGACATGTTGACTATAGAATTGAAGAAATGAGTTTAACTGATGAAAACTTAGTTGATGCTTTAGCAAATAATCATAACTTTATAATGAATATACAAGACTTTAATATAAGACCAACCGAATTTGGAGCAGGAAGTGTTTTAAAATTAATTAAAGAGTGTCCATATTTAACTCGTATTGCTGATTTAGAAAATTGGAATGTAAATGAACATGAACTTCAATCTTTAAATAATTATTTAGACTCTATAAATTC
>VCNE01009407.1:0-20641 GCA_009869805.1 Oncopodura yosiiana
TTACTTTGATAAAAAAATTCTAGGAATATGTGCGCCACGCTGTAATAGCATCAGGAACAGCGTAAAGTTTCAGTGAGTAATAAAACACACGTAGAAAAAGTGAAAAAATAATGTTAAAAGTTTAATTTTAAGCATAGCAGAAAGTAATTGACTAATTGCATTTTTGATGGGATTTAATCAGTTTCTCTGGTGGCTTTTTTCAGTGTGAATTTTAATAGTTTTATTTACTATTATAATGGTATTAACTGTAAACTTTTGCTATACATAATTAATATTAATAGTAAAATTTCAAATAAATATCAATTAAATATATGTAGCTGATTTATTTAACAATCCTCAACTCTGCAAGTGGTATGTTGTATAGCATTTAATAAATAAAAACATGGGACATTTTGAGATATTAAGAGAACATCGAACGACGTTAACGAAATCTGCTGGGTAGCTTAGAAAGCTAGCAGCTTTCTTTACAAAACTTTCTCCTCTTATAAATGAGGAGGACGCTTACTCTGCTTCCAGCAATATTGTACAACTTTCTCATTTGAAACGACGTACAACTACTGGAGAATTTGTATTCCAGTTTTTTTACATGACAGACTATTCATTATTACATCAACTGTACAAGCTTAGCAAGCACAATTAATGCTGATTGCTCTCTCAGCTCCGTACATAATAAACTCAACTTCTTCTGGCAAGTTGTTGCGCTCTAATTCCATCCACTCTTCCTCTGACTCATCATTTCTTCTCAAGCATATTCTAGTAATAAAAGTATAACAACTGTAATCCAGTTTTGTCTTCTGACTCAGGAGTCCTGAGTTATATATAACTTTATATAACTATCTACGGTATAAAGTCTACATATTTAGTTATGCAGTGAAGATACGAACTGGCGTAAGGCTTTCAGATATATACAGTGGAATCTGTCTATAACGGTGGGTCAATAGCCAAACAATGTCCACCGTTATAGACAGAGCACTCTTATAAACAGAGTCTGTCTATACCGGTATTAGGAACAAATCAGGCACATAAGCGTTATAGAGAGAACTTTTTTCAATCAGAATGCTGAATTACATAGTCAGATTTACTCGCAGGCTGCGAGTCGCAGCATTGGCTTGAGTTGCTGAAAAGTGTCAAAGATCTGAACTATTGCCTTACTCAGATATCCAGCACAATTTTCCAGAACTTTTACTACTTTTTCTCCTGAAAATGGTAAAAATACCGACTGAAGATATTGTTTTTATTCAATAACCGTTATAGAGAGAGCCAATTTTCCTAAAATCGGGTGGAAATACACCTTTATAGGCAGAGTACTCTTATATACAGAACCGTTATAAAGAGAGTCGTTATAATGTATTTAGATAGGCTTAAGCCGGGAGACTGGAAAGTCACCGTTATAGACAGAATACCGTTATAGATAGGCACTCTTATAGACAGATTCCACTGTAATTAGTCTTATGCATAAAATAATTTTCAGCACCTGAAGCAAGATAATGGATACTAGTTTTATTGAAATAGTTATAACAGGAATAAATAAATCTAATTTCTTTTTCATTAAGAACTCTATCACTTCAATTTTTCGGAACTTTACAAAATAATTTTTATATTTGCAACAAATAGAGATAAGAATTCCAATGAAAATTATTATTATGCAGGTTGATATTCTTGCCTACAAAGATTTTAACTTTATTTGAATTAATTTAAGCTTTAGGATAAAGATTGTGTACTACATTTTGTAGTAGCAGCAGATAAAATAAAGACTTGTGTTAAATGTACCCTGTGGTTTTAATGTTCTTTGCTTAGTTGCATCCTAGATCCGAAGTATAGTAAATACAGTACAGAACAGAAGTAGTCAGAAACGTAGAAAAAAGATCATTGCCCATAGTGCCATCAGATTTACATTAATTTGTACTTCATAGCTACTAATAATGATCTTCCACATAGCCTGAACACTGAGTTTGTCACGGAAAGCTAATAAAATTGCATTATACACTACTTTCTATTTTCCCAGTCACACTTAATATTCTTACTAGAAAATCATAGCCAGATGTTCATTTATTTATATATCATAGAAATTTTTCTGCAAAACGTCTCTCGACTCTCGACTAGCTGCTGGTTGCTCTTTCACAATATGTAAATATTCTTCTCCACGCATTTTAATGTTGTGACCCATAGACCTACACTTATTTAAAGTGAAATGTAAAATGTATCACCAAAGTATTCACTAACAAAAAAATTGAATCTTTGATACGGACACACAAACACAGAAAGAAGCCTTCTGTCTATTTTAAAACGAAGAATTAACATTTTATAACTATCTCATTAAGACAATGATGGGTGACTTCCGATTACGATTACAATTAATCACAAAGGTAAAAATTGTCTAGCTCGTTTGAAGTAATGCTAAATAAGGCAATATTTTTTGAAATTATAATTTTGCAATTCACATAAATTATTTAAGTAAAATAAATCATATTTGCTTGCTTAAATCAAATACCAAGTACAATTTACGTATGCTATTTACAAATTAAATCTATACTTTGTTAGGGGTAAAACTGAATAAGTTAGTGGCATAAAGTTGAACTTTTTATGTCTTGAGATTTCATTTAAGTTCCGAGTCCGAAGAAAACCTATGTTGGGTATTCAGAAAGTTCGCAATTTTAGTTTCAATCTTTATTGATAAAATCTTGAAAAACTGACCATTTTGCCTATTTTGTGGAAATATTTACACATAAAATGAAATGTCCAATTACAATTAAAATTACATGGAATTACTCAATTACCCAGCTCTGGTGATGGTACAGAAAGTTTGTTAATATGTAAATATGTAGTTGTAATGTATATATGCTTACAGAAACTTTGTTCATTACGAGAATTTATGTAGACAGGCGACGGTAAGATTGCAAAGCGTTGAAAAGTAGAAGTGTATAATGAAAACAGAGTCAAATTTTAACTTTATACACAAAAAATAAATTATAGATGCATGCTCGGTATACATCAAGGACACCAACACAGTTAATATTAGTAGTGCGTGTCCTTTAAAAATACGAGTCACTTCCAAGTTATAACTTTGAAGAGTCCTTTTAACTTTGCGTACTCTGCCTGCTTTTCCTCCTAAAATAGTAAGCAGAGAAAGGACAAATGCAAACAAACAAACTATGACTGTCTGATGCAGTTGTGAAGTAAAAGATGGCTTCGTTAGTAAGACAAAAATCAAGTAGTGGTGCTAAAATCTCTTATTAGTTAGTATATACCACGTATGTAGAATGTACAGAGAGTGAGTTCTAGAGTAGAATGTATAGTAAAAGAGTGAAGCCAGTAAATAAATGATTCATCATCATACAACACACACTTTTGACTAGATCTCCTTTAGTCTCAGATAGTAAAAATGTATTGCATAAAGCTAGAGAGAGAGAGATGAAGCAAAAGAAAGATGAGAAGATTTGAGAAAATGCTTTTTAAGCTAAGCTGAAGCTTGTCAAAATAGACAAAAAAAGAGTCAACATAAATAATTTGAACCAAATCCTTATGTACCACATCATTAGTTTCTGAAGCCCTAACAGTCAACAGAAAAACAAAAGCTTTAAGCTTTACCGTTAAAGCCTTCTCTCCATTATTCTTTCACCACTCTACTTACTTTCTTGACTTCATGTGTAAACTGTACAAATATATTATGACTAAGCTAAAACCTTTCACTTGTGTTTTCTACATAGGTATGTAACACAATGATAATTTAGCATAAGATCTTTTATTCACTTGTTAGTTGTTAGCCTAGGTCGTCGGTATAATTCCAAGTCAATTGCAGAAATAAAATGTTGGATTTCGTTGGAAAAGTAATGGCAACCGTCATTTGGAGGAATGTCTCATACAAAGAAAAACTTTTAAAACTTTGCATGACAAAATTGTTATTTACTGAATGTATTTTTTAATAAAAAATATGATACTTTCTTTTACAATTCTGCAATTTGAGTGAGTCAACTTTAAGTTATATGCATAAAGATATAACATTGTAACATTTATTTGCAGCAATTTTCATCCTAAATTGTATATTAAGCTAGTAGTAAAATTTATTACATTTTTAGAATATTTAATTTGAAGCTGATTGGCTCTTTTACTTTTTAATACTATTTTTATTTACAAATATGAATTCCATTTATAATAAATACACTACATCTAAATAAACAGAAACAATAAATGAAACAGAGAATATTATCAGATGTTATCTCTCAACTCTGATAGTGTTGCTCTTCAACCACAAAGTAAACGTACATAGTAGGATTCAGCATCTATATAAATACTGAATATTGGCCAACTTCCAAAAGCAATGAAGCAACTTATTTAACAAGCTATATCTTTTTTTGTCCAGAAAGTTGGAGAAGTTGCTTTGAACATAATTGCAACAAAATTCACTATATACTTCACGTCAGTACTCATTTATATTATTAAGAAAGAACATCCAACAAATGCTTTCACCTAAATTGATAAGCAGGTAAATATATATATATATATATACGAGCTATCTTAGCGCTTTTCTTGTTGACTTGTAAGCAGGAAACCACATGAAGGTGTAATTCAGGCAATAACTGCATTCATAGTCATTTCATAGTTTCAAAATTACATTTCGTCAAATAACTATTTAACTGAAGAAAATATAAATATTACCTCAACGAATCACCGGTATGAACATTTTTAAAAAGAAAAAGAGAACTGTCTTAAACATTTATATACAGTGTATTTAGTTTCTTGTCAAGTTGTAAATCACACAGTTCGACCCATTTTACAATTTTGTGTAAAAACCGCAACTTTAGCAGAAGAGACTGTCTGTCTCTTACATATACTTAAGTAGAAAACTTGAAAATTCTCAATATGTTTCTAAGCGTTTTACTTCTTTAGAGGTTTGTGGAAAATTTTAGTCTACTGTTGTTGTATGTATGCATAACATTTGTATCACCATTAAAAAGCCAGAAGCCAGTTTTTTTTTAAAAAAAGGTTTCTACAAGCTTTCAAGACGTAATAAAGTAAACTTTTACTTTTGGTTTCAGTTATTCACACCCTAAAAAATTTTCTTATCAGATTGTGCAAGCATAATATTGCTTTTCTATCTATTTCTCAATTAAATATTGATTTTCTCCTGCAGCTTATCTCAACAATGAAGTAGTGTCGTTCAGAGTTTAAAATGGCTATTGTAAATCCTTATACGTCCTTTCGGATTTTCTCCTAGTCAAAAAAGATATAGCCATAATGTAGTTGAATGATTTATACTATGCCATTGTAAAAGTTGTAGGAGCGGTAGTGATTCTATAATATGCACTAGTTTCAAGATAAGAACGCTTACCCACGAAGAAATCTTTAGGTAGTTTATATAAAAGATACTTAAAATCATAGAAAGCTGTCTTTTGCATACTAATATATGAAAGAAGTATAAGAAGCTTTGAACACAATTGTGTAACACTTTTCAACTTTTCTACATAGATATGCTTTTCTTTACGAAATTCAAGGTAGTGATACTAGACGAACATGAGACTTTTACAGTCACTCAATCACGTAAATATATAAATGCAGTTTCTCTTAGAAAATTAGATATTCAACGAACGTGTTACAACTTTACTAATTGTCACTTGTATTAAATTGTACTGAAAATTATAGAATGAAATCAACCAACCAAAATAATTACGATGTACATCCACTATATTAACTCTAATTGTTATAATCACTTCGACTGAGTGAAGAAATACTCGAAACAAGTACATATTAGGTGTAATTACCCAAATGCTATGGCACGTAAAATGAAGTTATCCGTATAAATTAGTTAGACCACTGGTGAGCGACAAATACATTTATGTACTTTGAAAGTATAGCTAAAAACTCACCCTGATAAACTTTGCAGTCTTTTCATCCTGAATGCTGTCTTGTCGGCGGTGAAGCCTATGCCTTGACGACGTTACAGGTCTATCTTTCATTAGGAACAAGTAGTTGTGGATTCAAAATTTCAAATAAATTCTGCTTTTGGTAGCTTTATACATAAAGTTTTTTTTTCGGTCTGTTCAATTATTATTTTTTTGTGGTTTCATTATTACTAGGAATTTGTAGAGTTATCACAAAATATTACTAGTGCCATCATCAATACTCATAAGAATGTCACTTTTCACTCGGCTTCTTATAGTAGGCGTTTTCAGTTAACCCAAGCATACTTAGTTTTAGCAGTTTAATATTTTCTTCTTCTTCCTCTTTCAATATATTAGATGTTTTCATGAACGCCTACTTGTTACGAGTAGAGTATTTATATACTTTTTAACTCCAAGAAGTTTATTTCTTTGAAGACTTTCTTTCTAGTACTTGAATTCAATACATCAAAGTGTTTCAAATTGTTGAACACTGGGTAACTTTATATATACAAGATGTGTATATGGACTTATGTATTCTAAGGAAACCACATGATTATTTGGGAGTAAATAGAAATAAATCACATACTGTCTCCTTCTCTATTTTCTTACTAAATAAAGTCTTTTTCTGGTTCTCGACTCTGTTCAATGACTTTGTTAAGTTCTTGGTCTCTTCGTATACATCAGTATTAGAAAAAAAACTAGGTTTACATATACTTCAGCTCACAAGTGTTTCAACAGTTTCTTCTAGAGATTGTACTCTTTCTGAGCGCTCATAGTCTCTTGAAGTGAAGTGAATACTAAAATGAACATTCGGGAGAGAGTTACTAATGCCGAGTAATATGTGAGCAGTGCCAACCTTGCTTCCTTTCTCTTAGTTCAACTTGACATGAAAAGGAAAGAAAGAAGAAAACAAAATTATCTTCTGACACTTTCTTCTCGACAAAAAAGAAGTCTAATCTAATTCACACAACCGGATAGTCATCGCCTTCAACACTCTTTTATGTCATGATAGATGGTGAATGTTTGAGAGAAAAACTATACTAATATAAATTAAATCCATTCTTTACGACTTTTTCATTATACATGTATATTTTCTTTCTTTCAAGAATTCACTGATGATAATAATGATGTGAAGGTGCAATTAAGTGAATCAAAGCTCGTGCGTGTCTGATGCGAAGTTAATCACCGTTGTAATTTCTTTGCATCAAGTTTCCATGCAAAAATGTTTTCTTCATCTTTCTTCAACAATCATCATCATCATCGTATATACATTATTATCACTTATACTCAAATAAGCTCTACCCAGGACCGAACTAAAATGAGCACAAAATCTATTGAAACAAAAAGAAGTGCAGAATTTGTAGAGCAATTTGAGTTTGTAATAGTGCACCATAAGGTACATATACATATAAAACAGTATATATGGTTGTGAGTTATAGACTAAGATTCTATTGATTATTTTCCATTTGGTTGAACTTGATACTATATAATATATTATATAGATAAAGACTTCGACTGATGATGACTACTATATATTATATATATACAGTATATATAATATGTATGAGTTAATATATATGATGCTTTCTCGTGTCGCACACAAACGTCAACTGAAAACACTTGTGCTAGCTCTTTTAACTTTGTTTCAAATGTTGAGTCAGATCAATTTTCAATGTTTAATGTTGTAGTAAATGTGGTAATGATGTCAAAAAACTTTTAGATGTCATCACAAGTAGTTGCATAATACAGTTTCATATCACATATATACATATATTGACACCATGAAAAAAAAATAATGAAAGAATGATAGAAATTGCTGTTGGTAGTAATGATAAACAGATGAGGCAATTTTATTTCATTCGTCACAGTAATTTTAGCAAGTATTTTTGCCAGTATCTTTGAAGATTAAATTACTCTACTTCTTTGTCGTTTCTTTTACTCAATTGGTAACTGTCCAAAAATATGTGAAAATCTCATGTTTTTCTCTTTCTTACTCGACCCTTCATCAACTCTCATTTACTAGTGGATATAACACTTTTAAAGATCAGGAAAAAGGAATATAAATGTACTAAAATTCAATTTTGAATTCACGAATCAAAGTTGAGTCAACAAGCGAACTCTTCACTATATACTACTGGCAAAGGTTCTGTTTACCGTTGAGATTAAGTCACTAGTGAATAGTATTCACTGAATAGTAGTTGTAGAGTTTGAGAGTCAAGTTAGCGGTTTCTCTCCTTTATGTAGTTCTCACAACGCACTATCCTTTTGTGAAGAAAGAGAACTGTTTGACTAAAGCACAAAGAGAAAGCAAAACCTTCAGAAGAAGAAGCTTTCCAGCAAACAATATGGAAGGTTGACACAAAACAACTTTTCACAATAAAGGTTTCATATGATGAACGTGTTATATGTATATTTGTAGTTGTCAAAAGATTCTACTACTCCAGGGTCATATCCTTATTTTCACATAGTGACTCTTCATCTGAATAGTTATGTATGTAGTATATACTTTTCGTGTGGTTTTCATAGAATAAAATTTTCTCTTTATGCGTAATTCAAGTTATCTTTATACTTCCTAATTGAAATCAGTTTTAAAACGCAGTTGTCTTCTATACTGATGACTACTAACCCATGCTTATGCATTAAAATTGAGTATATATCTAAGTTTACCTTATGGAAATGACAACAATGTAGTACACTCTGTTATCTTTTTAAGGTTATTATTGTATCAAAGTCACCTTTGTCTAATTTCCTTATTTACGTTGCCACTCTTCACAGTGCAAATAAATATAAGTAGTTTTGTCTCTCACTGGCTCTAAAGTTTATTGAGTTATAGATAGAAAGCTGTTGATGGTGATGTCCTTATCTTGCAAGCGTCCACTTTGAGTTTTCAAGGTTCAGATTTCAAAAGCAGATTTAGTTTTCATCTAGTTTCAAGCTGTTACAACCAAAAGTAGATCAAAGTAGTCTCAATGTTCCTTATATTCATTTGGTTGACCGCTACTCAACATAAACTAACATTGACTTTTTTGTAATATTCTCTTTTTTAAGAGCAAAAGATGTTTAGTGGCATTAAAAAGTTTATATAAAAATCCACATAGGAAACGAGAAAAACCAAATAGAGATGTATATATTTTTCAATAGTCAATACTTGGAGAGTTGGCCAAGGCCAGAATCAGACTATAAAATACACAGAGAAATAAGTACAAAGTACAATGCCAAAAAGTCTTCTCTCTCGCTGTTGCTGTTCGAATCCAATATATGATGATAGTTTAGTATCCTTAAAGTATGTAGTAGATGAAATACATCCAAATCCAAGGAAGCTCAAGGTAGATAAAGAAACTGACCAACTCTTGTGGAATGAAAACTGAGATAGAAGAAAGAATGACTTGTGTAGCCTTATTGAAGAAATAATCTTTATATAGAATCTGACTTAATCGAAGTTGTATTATTGAACGTACATATATAACCTTTTGAGTCTATAAAGTTTTTTAAGTTCATGAAAAGATTAGCTGAAAATTAAATTGTATGTATTGGATATGCATTTTTAGAAGTACGTAATAGTAATATGTTATTCAAATATAGACGAGGTCGCAGGTACGTTAGGTAACATAAAACTGTTACATTATTCAAGGTAGAGGTTTAAAGTGGTAGGCAGACAGAAGATTGAAGTTGTCGAGAACTATTCAACATCATGATCTTTCAACTAGAAAAAAGTCTTTCAAACTGACTTTTTCTTTTCATACTCAAATATGTATGTATGTACGTACAAGAGAGTGACTTTTTCAATGTAGAATGCGTTTCAACATACGCTTACTCTACTAAATAGTGGATAGTCGTGGATTGAATTGATGTGACGAGCTGACGAAGAAGACAAAGATGGAAGGAAAGTTGTCTTGGATTCTTTCATTGAATTGAGTGAGAGTAAAAGTAGAGTGAGTAGAATGTCTTTCTTGAAGATACTTTTTCTCCTAGTTTGTCCTCACGTAAGAATAAATGTCCGTATCTAAGGAACAAAACAAGTCGTGGTGGTTTCCGCTTGAGTTGTTTCTCCTTCTCTATCTCTCAGTCAGTACACTGGTTCTAGAGTTCTCATACACAAAAATTTCTCAAATCTGTGGTGAAGGAGAAAAGTGTCTTGTCCTCTTCTTCCGATTCCAATTCTGTGTGTCACTGAAGCAAAATGAATGTAAAATATTGGGGAGTCGAGAACAACTACACATAGGTAATGTTAGAAAGTAATGGTTATCAATTCATTTCAATAGTGATTTCTTGTAGCTTAGTATGAAAAGACACGTGTTCAACTATTACAAGAGTTTTCTCTGTATATGAGGAATTCTTTGTATTATATGGATGAGAGTATAAGGAATTTTATATCAAATACTTTTTGTCTGAAGAAGACAACGAGTGCTAATAAGCGTCAGAATTCAGATAATAAATGGGCATAGTTTCAATCAAAGTATTTGAGGAATTTGCAATCTTGTAATTCTAGATTTCTGTCTGTCTATTTATCTATTCCCCTGTTTCTGCTGTCTCACATTCCTGTCAGAGAAAAGTATTTCGAGAAATATTAGTAACAAATGAAGTTGACTAATAAATAGGCAATAATAATTATATCTATTAATATTTTATGATTATTTCACAAAGATATTGAAATACAATTGAGTTTCAGCATATGCTCATCATGTAACTTATCACAACATACACATGTTTGTTCTTATTTATATAGATTCTTCTTCAAAGTGAAAGTAATACTGAGGAAACGGTGCAATTACGCAGAATCTTGGAAATTTCCAATTCACAAAAACTGATTCTTTGCCTCAAGTTTCACTTTCAAGTTTGATTTAGTCACTCACTTCAGATTGATTTTGATGGTTGAGTATATATTTGTACCCGTAGTATGTAAGTAAATCCTATTATGTATTGTTATGTAGTTGTGACAGTAAGGAAGAGACACAATAATAATAGTGCTGCTGCCAAAGAATGTTTTTCTTTTCTCACTCACTAACTTTCATGATAGGTAAACTACTTTAGAAGATCTTCACATAGTACACTCAAGAATCTTTAGGACAGAAAAGTATATTGAAAATGTGTGCTTTCACTAAGTCAAATCTCATGACACAAACGCACAACAACAACTGTAGTTGTATTTGACTGTTGTATAGAACTATATATAGCTTTGGCTGCTCTTGTCAAGTTCTGAGCCACAACTGAAAAGCAGAGAAAAGGAACTCTCTCTCTCTCTTATCTTTCCCCATACTTATAGAAGAATACCTATCCATTTATTTGGTTCGTGAGATGTGTGTATATATGCAATGCCTATTTCAAACATTTAGAGTCAGATGTTATTTCACATAGTAAACGTATTCTATGTATGTAACTGTAACATATCCAATAAAGCTGAGTTTTAAAGTCATGTAATGAAAATTGAGAGGATGGCTTGACTGAAGGACTCTTCTTTTCTCTTCAGTAGTTTTACTTTTATTCTGACATTTTCTTTAGACAATTTCTTTTGAGTTGAACATTGAAAATTCTTTTCTTGTTGTGTTTTTTTGCCCTCTAAGAAAATTCCTTTCTTCTTGATGCAATCTACCTTTTTTGCATTTTCTTCAGTTAGTAACAAACAGTGACTACGGATGTATGTACATTTACATATACATATTATTGTACTTTTCGGAATCAAAGACTTCCTGCTGTGCTTTAAAGTCAACAACTTGACTGACTCTATCACTTCCTTCACCTGACAAACAATAGCCAACCACAAATGTTAAAAAGTGAGTTCTTTTGCTTCTTTTGGTGATATTTCCTAAAGTCTTACATTACATATAGCTTCTAAGAAACCTGGTGACATTTTCAATAATATTCTTTTCATGTTAAAGTTTATTACTTGACACGTTGTAACATTTGTAATGGGCGTAGCAACATTTTGATATAAAAAGATGAGCTAGATTAAAGCTTGTATGAGTTTCATCAACTTAGCAGAAGCTTTCATCAACTTCGTAACGTGGTTCCGTCTTCTTGTAATAAAAGTTCATTTCATCTCGTTATTTAGACCTACTAAGCTTTCAAATGAGCTTCTCTCTCTCTCTCTCTCTTAGTTCTCACCCATGTGTTTCATCGTCTTTTAATGTTTTATGTAGTAGAGATTCAGAGGTGGGTCAAAGTTTTAGTCATTTTATAGAGTGACTAGCACACTATCAAGTTGATTGCTGGAGAGCATTTTAGAAATATGTTGTAAATGGACAAAGTTTCTTCAAGTTGAGAATATATATAGTTTATATATGACATGAAATGATGACAAATGTGTTGAGCAATAGGCGTTTATTATGTTATTAGTTCACGCTTTTTTGCTCATTGTCTTCAATCATATCAGAGCGTAACTTATGTTTCTCAATTTGTTTTGTCAGAGTAGAGTTCACGTATGCTCATTTATAGCTCTTTTTTCTCTTTTATGAACTTTCACTGGCATTTAAACAATATTTTTGCTATATTCTTTCTTTGAAAACTTTACATGTATATAGATATATCAAAGATGAAAGAAATAGAGATGAAGTTGAGTAGAAAATTGAAAAATCTTTCGACTTGTAGAAAGGAAATTGGACGTAATTTATTGATTGATTTAGAGAAACCTTTAGATGATTCTTGGAAACAGAAGAAATCCTTGCGTATAAGGAGTTGAAGATTGTCGTGGCTTGAAGGTATTATATTGAGTATATGTACACACTCTTATGTCTTCAAGATTCAAGAGTATAGTCAATTGTGTATTTATTTGTGTGTTGCAGTTCTGTTGCTATTGTACGTGTGTATACAATATATGGATAAGTGATGAAGAGGTTTTTTACTACAACTTGCAACCAGTTGACATACCTTTTTACTTTATAGGGAACAGAAAAACAGATGGAATTATATCATACTTCCACATAGACCTTTAAGAGAGAGAAAGAGTTGATAGTAGATGAAAACTTTATTTTGTTAGTATTTGATTTTCTCTACAAGTACAAAGAAAAGAAAGCTTAGTTATACAAGTCCAATAAACTAAATGAGAGTGTGAGTCAGCACTATGGAGCAAACTTGGCAAACGAAATACAAGCCGGCTCGACCTCTTAGCACATCAAACATTATATGCAAGGAAGAAACTGTACATATGCGTTCAGTGTGTAAATTTGTGAAAGTGTTCTAGCTAGAAAAAGTATCCGATATCACAATTTCATCACTGTTTCATAGCTAGATTAACTTGGTTTGTATGTACTAAATAAAATTAATCAAATCCTTGTTGTGTGTGTTATCTCTCACTCTTTCCTCTAGCAAAAAAAAAACTCTTCTCTGACTATATGGGCTATTAGAGTATACATTTATATTATATATACAAAAATACATAGACAAATTACATATGTTTGAAGTGCACGTTACACAAGACAGAACTCTAATTCAAAGGTCAGATAGAGATAGGGCAACTAGAATATTCCAGAAACAAGAGAGATAAATGTAGAGTTGTAGAAATTTTCACGGAAATTACTTTCACTTCAAGAGCTGACCAACACAAAACGTACTGGTTTTGCCGTCATTTAATGTCGTTCGCACTAGTGTAAATAATTGCTCAATTCCTTTTCAAAGTGTCAGTTTTACAGCATATTAGCAGGCTCAGTGTGAGAACTATAATAATTGCCTTTTTGCGTCTCTTTTTTCCTCTTCCAACTTTTCCTTTACATATTGAGCAGCAACAACCTAGCAAGTTTTACTACCTCAGACTTTAAACACGTGTGATGTGAAGTAACTCTCTTTCTCCTTTACTACATATATATATGCTGCTGTAGTTTAGATTGAAAAATCCTTGTAAAGTTTTTCTTTTCTTTTTACACGAAAACTTTTTCTTCTGAACTTGAACTTTTCCTTGTGTGTTTTGACATCTATGCAATATACAACTTCTGTCAATTGTTCGTCACAATTTCTCCGAACGATCACAAGTTTTAAATGATCAACTAGAAGATATTAATATCCTCAGACCACTAAATATGATATCAATTGTTTTCTCTTTTTTACTTAAAAGTACTTCCTCTGTTTTTTATTTTAGCCTTCAGTTTGGAGGTTTTGATTTCTTCTTTTTTTAAATTCAATATTTTAAAATGGAGACTCGAGGTAAAATACATAAGAAGTGATATATGAGTTAGCTTTTTGACAGTGTACACAAGGGTCTTCTTTTGAACAAATATATTTGTCTCCTTCTATATAGTAGTCTATAATACTCACAACAAAACTGACATACGCTCTGTTTTCAATGTTCTTCGTCAATAGTAAGTTTAACTCTATTTCTGCACTCTTTCTCTCTTTTAGAGCAGCAGCAGGGAAGAAGTAAAGCTAAAACTCATGGACGTCCTACTCAAAACAGCTAGCTAGCTAGCGCAAACTCAACCATTATACTAAATATTATACGTTTCCTATTACTTGGTGAGGTTGTGATGTGTGAGTGCTATATGACCCAGAGGAGCACTTCTTACTTTGTGTGTTCTCTCCTTTTCTTTTTCTAACTATTACCAATGTACACGCAACACACAAGATAGAGATAAAAGTCTTTGCAAAAGACGAAAAAGAAAAAGAAAATCATCATCATTGAAAATTGTACTTTTCCTTGTATATAATGTTCTACTCAAAGTATACGAAGAGCAGAATCTTCTTGTACATATCAAAAGTCAAAGAGAAAGATATTACACGAGCAGGTGAATATATGTACTACAAGTATTTTATATGCTTTCCATAATATTGTCCATATGCTGCAAAAGAAAAATAAGACCAAGAAGCAAGACAGAGTTGGTACTGCTTGTTTTAATTAATTTGATACATTACCTTCCTTGTATCTTTTATCATTATTTATGCTTTGTATTGACCTGAAAGTCACTACAAACCTCCTGTGTTGTTTACATTTTTATTTGTTTTTCCAACAATTTGGTCTTCTAATGCTTTCAGCCTATAATTTTATGATGTGCATTTTTTCTTACTCAACTGTTATAATTGCTAATGTAAAAATAAGAATTAACACTGACAACTGTTATGACAAAGTGTACTTTTTTACATTTGTAACACGCATTTCGCTTTTATTCAAGTGAATTGTAAGAAAAAGTAAATACATCTACAACATGCAAAGTACATTGTCGTGTAACATAAGCATAAATTCTGTTTTTAAAGGAACATGACAATAAGACTGTATGACTACTAACGAGTTTTATCATTTTCATGTGAAGAGAGAAAAGCACGATGCAAACAAATGAGATGAAATCATAGAACAAATTTGCAGAGTAGGGTTTTCATTTCTATTTATGACTCTCTATAAGAGTCTAAACATAAATTGTACCATAATCGCATCTCATAACTTTACAAAAGGTAAGAATAGCAAGAAAAAAATGTTCATCTTTCTAAAACTCTAAGACATACTTTGACCAAATTCCGTTGATACAATTTCTGATAGCAACATTTTATTTTTGTAGATTTTTAGTTGGTAGATGGTTACACATTTTGCATTAGTCACGAGGTTCTAACTATACCTTATATATATTATAGTCTCACCAAAGTAGTCTTTACCGCATTTGATATCAGTGACTCAAAGCATTATTTAAGCTGTGTTCTGTGCCAAATTAGAAGAAAAAAGAAGAAGCAATTCTACTATCTCCCTATTCAAATATCTATGAAATTTTGCTTTCCTTCTTCTAACCTAACCTTCCTTCAGGCTGTAATATATCCTATCCAAAGAAATGTTGCTTTATGTTCTATCGTTTAATATGATATACATATTTGAGCATACACACTTTGTGAAAGAATATATATGCTTTTCTCTTTGTAAATGATTTATGTGAGGCTTTTATGCAATATAAAGCACCTTCAAATATATATATTTTGTAATACATTGTTGGGCATTGTAAAAGACTAAAGGCTAAAGACTAAAAGCTATCCTGAAAATGAAAATAAAATGGAGACACATGAATTTAAAGCCGAGCACAAGATCTCTCTCTCTCTCCCTTTCTCTTATTCTGTTACATTATCATAATGGAACATTGTGCATTAACACTTTCATTAAATATCTGGGACTTTTTAAGTTGAAGGATGAAAATACGGATTTATATGAAATGTGATAATACTGAATTACGTAATGAGTAATCGTAATGTAGAATAATAAAAGAAGTGACTAGTTTTTTTTCAACTTTCTTCTTACTTCTAATCGTGTACACGAGTTCTGACTGCATTAAATTTCATTTATCGCGTTAAAGGTATATCACATATTTTGTCACATTTCTTGTTGTCAACATGTCATTCATTAAAACACTCTTTTCTCTCCGTATGTCCTTGTATTGCTATTAGTTGTATTACGACAGCAGGAAAATTTCTTGTTCTCGTTTCCAAATAATATATTTGTTGTACATTTTCAGTATTCACAGTTTTACACTTATAAAAGTTGGCAAATAGAAAAATATAACTACTATATCACATATGTACACCTGCCACTCAAACGTGACAGACATGCACAGAAAAAAGTCCTTCTCAAGAACTTTAACAGAGACGAGAGCACGAGAGTGTGTCGTAAAAAAAGGGTAGAGAAATTTTTTGTATGTGATCATAGAGTGTATATGTATGTATGTATATAAGACTGTCTTGAGAAGAAAGTCGAGAAGGACATTTATTTGTCCCATATGAAAACATGACAAGTTTATTCAAGTTACTATGTCTAGCACATTAGATATCCGACGGAAGATTTTTTTACATATCACTTCTTCTGTCTTTTTTAACCTAAGCTTTGTGTATGTATGTCAAGATGAGAATGCAACAGAGAGCAATTTAAAGATAGCCAACTGAAAATGAAATTAGATGAAACTATAAAAAAGGACGGGAAAATGACAGCAATGGTAAAGAGAACTAAGGTAAGTGATCAATAATAATAATAATTCATATAATCATTTTTCTGGTCTCTCAAATAGAGAAAAAGGAAAATGGGTTATTGGATCAGTGAACAACATAGAAGGCAGGTGGTTGGTAGTAATAACAAATTCACTTCATTGAGTTAATTCATATGCACATACACAGAAGAGCTTTCTCGTTATCTTGTAGTTATTATAATAGACACTTCATATAGGCTACAGGCTTTTACAACTTAGAACATATATCGAGCATTTCGTGCTAATTGAAAATTCGAGTAATACGACCACTTGAAATGATACACGAATACTCGTCTCAATTTTCATTCATAGACACTTTATTCATTCTACTATGGCCTGCTTGCATTTTTAATCATTCAAAAAGTATCAAATACCTTCCCTAGACCATTTACAATTCAATTACTGTCATAAATCAATGATAAAGGAAAAGAAATTTGAAATATCTTGTTCAAGAAAATTTATTTGCTTTATGTGTAACTCTAGCTTCATAATTTCATCATAAATGAAATGTACTACCCTACTACTTCTTATCTGGCCAAGCTAAATTCAGTCGCAGTGAGTAAACCATATAACTTAGACACCTACAATTTAGTATGTAATTTTGCAGACATATTATCTCTTCATAAAAATTTTTCGTAAATTAGTTCATCAAAATGTACAAAATAAAGACAGAGTCAAATCAAAGTAATCATAGCTCCATTTGCAAAGTTTCTATGTACTTCTGTCATTGTATTCTCTAAAGACTAAATTATAATATCTACCCTTCAAAACTCTCAAGTTTGAGTTTATCAAGTTGTGGTTGCATAAATTAATCTTAGAATTGAGTAAGAGTAACTGAGTCTTATAATTATAGCTTTCTCTATGCAAACCTCAGAGAATCACTTCGAGATTCCTTAAAATGGCATAATGCATTTCTATTAATAACTGAAACTGTCAAAGCTACTCTACATATCTGTTGGCTAATTATAACTTTCTGATAGTTTCTTCATAAAGCAGAAAGATGAAATATATAATATATAACTCTAATTCTGTTCTTTCAAGCGCATAAAGTTAATGTACCATAGGTAATTTTAATGTACAATCTCATGATGGTTGAAAAAACACATTACATTTTCAAGTATAATAAAAGAGCTCATTTAAATTTTCAAGAAACTTTCGATAAGCAACAACAAAGTTGTGAAAAGCATTTAAATGTTTTACTATGAAAATCAAGAACTATATAAAGTATGACAAGTGTCGGCCACAATGCCCTCTCAGAGCATTTGATACTGATGTAACTCAATCTCAATTGAAATTCTAAAGGGATTTATGATGTGGTAAAATACAGCGTGGTTCATTGCACCATTGTTAAACTACTATGCAGCATCATCTATTTCATATATAAGTACGTAAGCTTACTTACTACATTTTTATACAGTCAATGCTACATTAAGTATTGTTATGAGCGATTAGTTTCACTTCTGTTCAGAGATTTGAAAACTAGTTACTCTAATATATATAGTTGATGTTGGTGTACTAACTATAATACAGTATTTTATACTGCTACACCAACTTCACTCGAGTATAATAATTCAAAGGAAGTAATTGCAAATTGGTGAATTTGGAACTACTGAATTTGAAATTTAATTCCAACTATAATATCTAAATGTATTAGGTAAAAATCACACATGTATGTAAATCTCTTCAATCCCACTAGATTTATTTTTGACATCATAACCAGACCCCTAAATCTTCAAAAAAAATCTACACTATTCCGCCTACCACAAGAAGCACCTTTTAGTTTCTCACTTCTGATTGGCCGATCAGCGCTAGCATAAATACTGACGTCGGAAATTGGACCAATTAGAAGTGAGAAACTAGGAGGTGCTTGTGGTGATGGGCGGAATAGTGTAGATTTTTTTTGAAGATTTAGGGGTCTGATCATAACTAATGTTTAATCACGTGAGTTTAGGTTAGTGGTGCATTGCGTGAACGTAAAACATGTTACACAAAATAATGTCTTGTAAGATAGGAAAAACATGGAATTTTTAAAGCTGCGACATACATGTATACTGTGCAGTATATGCTGTGTGGGAAGTCTAAAACTTGTGGGATGACATGTTGGCGAAACAGAATCTCGAAAGTTACTTCAGTTTATATAGATATTTTGTAAGCATTCTGCGTACTATAACGACTGTTTCATAAACTGAATTTATTTGGACAGTGCAACTAATTAGCGTTTGATCATCAAAAGGTCAAAACATTTAATATGAGATGTAGCTAGTTGGCAATAGTTGCTGACATTTCAATATGCAAGGATTAAATGGGATAACTATTTGAGTTAGAGTAAAAGGCAAAAGTAAGAGAAAGTCTGAAGAGAACATTTCATGTTGGGACACTGAGAGTTTGTTACAGCGGAGTGTTTTTTACTTATTACCTCTTGCACATAAGTCGCACAATCTCCTTTGAGAATGTTTGCATGTACTACGTATTCCCTGCTTTGCTGATTCTTATTTTTTACACCTACTTCATATTTGTATAATGTCCCTTTTTATAAAAAAGCAAGCAATGTGAGGCTTAGCATATTCTGAATTTATTTTTGTTGTGTCTACAGAAAAAGTACAATTTCACTTGGCATAATATGAAACATGAAACGGGTTTAAAGTTATAAAACTTTTTCTCAGGTTTTAATATGATGCATACAATAGATTAAACCGATTGGAAGGAGTCAATCTGTATCAATATCAGCAAGAAATTCTTTCTGCAACACTTTCACTTAGAATTTTCATCCTATCAAATTATACATTTTTCTCAGAGTAATTGAATTGTATTATGGGATGAATGTGTTTCGAATATTCGTTACTAAAAAAGAACGTCAAGCTGATTTGAAGACTCGACATTGACATTGTACAATTGATTATCAATTATAGTTGAATCTCCAGGAACTTGAGACTAAAACTGACAGTTTCTATTTAACAAGAAGATCAAACACTTTAATAAAATGACGTTGAGATTGAAAGAAGAAATTGAGATTGTGTAATAGTAACAAATTTTCGTACGATTTAACTTGAATAATAATAATAATAATAAACTTAGGGAATCTTCTTTGAGCCAGTACAATTGATAGACAATTCAAAAAGACTAAGGAAATTAGATATTATTTATCACAAACTACAAAGTATGTTCCTTTAAACCTCACATGAAATACATACTTACGTCATTTGCAGACAGAATGCTTTGAAACAGGACACCACATATATATGAAGGAAGGAAGAAAACAAACATGAAAAAGATTATAAAAGAACATTCTGTATAATATACATACTCCAAAGAATTTGTAAAAGAAGAAAGTGGAAAATCTTGCTGACAGAAAAACAGCTAAGATTTTGAGCTCCACTAAAAGATCTATCTATATATGCACATATTATGCACGTAGCACGCAATGTACATAGTGTATTTTGTTACTATGATCTAGTAGAATTTTGACAAAACCATACTAACAATATGAGCCTTTACTACTATAGATAATTCACTACCTATGTTGTACTTATCTATACAGCAACCGCCATATAGAGTGCTGAGTCTATTGTTTCAGGATTTATGTAAAGAAGAAAAGTCTAGTAAATGAAAGACAAACTATGTTTTGAACACGATAATGTTGTCAAATTCTGGAGACGTTTGTTTTCTACATAGATGGGCAAGATACAAGTATCTTAAAGATACGGTATCCTTAAGATACTTTGATACAGTATCAAGGATACTTTTGTATCTTGTACCTTGTATCCTCAATTCTATTTTAAAAAAGTATCTTGTACCTTGTATCTTGACAATATTTTGAAGATAATTTTTCAAGATACTTTTGCAATT
>VCNE01009413.1:0-12543 GCA_009869805.1 Oncopodura yosiiana
GAGATTTCGGTGTTGTCATCAGAAGAGGTTTTTTAAGGATTTTGATGGTTTTATGACGAGAAGTAGAGAATCGCAGTAAAAAACTAAAATTGAACTTTAGACGAGAAGAGTATAGAGGAAGAGTCTCTTCATTGTTTCTTCATTGTATGCTAATATGTCGGCATGTCAAATTTTTACTCGAATTTTTCTAATTTAAAAATGAAAAGCATAAAAGACTTTTAAAATTATTTAACACTTTTTTCTTGGCCCCATAGAGGTGTTCAATTGCCTTGTATCTTTTATTCAATATTCAAAGCTCAGTGGGTCATGTTGTATATGTCAATGAATGGCTTAGAATTTAGAATCGGAATAATAAAGCAGTGATAAAACATGGATAATAGTATGAAAGTACATTTTATATATTTCCATTCCACCGGCATTACACTTTTACACTTTGATTTCCTCACAGCTTTCTTGCTGAGATGTTCTTGACATGGTATTGCATCACATCTTGCATTTTTTATTAGACGATTTTTTTTATCAAAGCCAAAAAAGATCTTGAGTAGTTCTTGAATTGAACATTTCAAGACTCTCAAGTGTCGGTGTTAGTCTCTCTCTCTCTCTCTCTTGTCTTGTCTCTAGTGGAATTGGTACTTTTATGTAACTGTTGTGTGTGATGTGTTGGAACTGTGAAGGTATCTTCTCTTCTTCAATTCCTAAAGATGTTATGTAGAAAAGAATGAAATGAATATGAAGTGCAAGTCGAACTGTGACCTGAGAAAACATAAATTCGTTTGGATTTCTCTCTCTCTCTCTCTCAGATCGCTCAGCATGTGATCAGAAGTGTTTCTACTTTTCTCTTTACTTTATATTTTCTATTGCATTACAAGATTCCAATATCTTCGTAAAGAAGTATAGTTACTATTGCAAATATATAAAGTTAAATCTATTATCAGTTTCAATTAGCTCCAACCTTGTAACAAATTCCCTAAAGATGCAATCATGCAAAATATTTCTTATCTCGATTTCATATTTCTTGAACACATTCCTTTTTCCTTATCAGTTAAGTGAGCATCATTATACATTCCATAATTTATTACTGTACCTATCGCCTTTAGCATTAAAAAGAAAAATGATTCTTTTAAATAACAAGCTGCATTCAATTAGAGAAATGTAGAGTGTCAATTACCTAATTAATTATTTTGTGCAAAACTTCCCTCCTCTCTACTTCTGCGTTACTCTCTATGCTGCAATCAATGCATTAACAAAAAAATTTCACTCATATTTTTTTACTTAAGGCTAAAAAGAAACATTAGAGATGAGTAATAATAATAATGAGTTGACACTCTCGACTCAAGATTTTTAGCCAAGATATAAGAATAATGCTCAAAGTTGAGGAATGTGCGAAAATTCTTTTTGATGCGTCAAGTTATTTTCATCATGATCAAATGAGAGATATGATATGATGGCATATTGCATTGTACTCTTCTTCTTTTGTGACATTACAACAGCCAGAGAGAAATATATAATAAGAATGCATCTTGAAGAAATTTTGTTCGTGTCAAAGTCAAGAAATGTAATGTCGTAATGAAATCATATCGTAGGTAGTCAACTCTAAGCTATACATGCATAAATATTACTTACACTCATTCTCATTTACAGCTCAACTACTATTACTGTGTAAGTACGCAACAGAATACAACACAACATGATGCGTGTTATGTAATCTCACAGTACATTGTTATGTAATCAAATAAAAGGAGAGGAATAAGAAAGAGAAAGGAATTTGATGGTGAAATGAATTTTCTCATAAAAGGAAAGAAGAGAGAGAGAGAAGTGAACCAAAAGGATTATAGCAGAGCACAAGAAGAAGAAGATGAGTATGAAGCATAATATGATCATCATGCAATGTGTATTTAAATGTTATGGATAAACATGAACAATATATGTGTGTATATGCATTTACATTTAGTGGTAGAAACTTAATGTATAATGGAATGAGATTTTAAATGAATGAGACTACTATAAGTAGTAGTAGAAGTAAAGAGAAGAGTAGTTATAGTTTTAGTTATGGCTCAGCTGTAAAAAGATATTGTTTGAAATGGAATGAAGATTCTCTGAAAAGGAATCTCTTTGAATCTTCTTTAAGATATGTTGATACTCTTTATTATATCTTTTTGTTGTTATATGGTTAGAGTAATGTAACCACTTTCAATTGTCAAATCTAAATTTTACAGAGCATCACTTACTTTAATAGTAGCTCAAAAAAGCTCAGCATGAAGAATAAATAGAGAAAATATTGTAATTTTTATTTATATTCACTATTATTTTCATTGTATAAAACATTTGTAATCAAATTGCAGCTATAAAAAATGGTTTCAGTAAAGTGAATTTGCAAATAGCGATAAGTGTTTAGTAATATCTTTTGAATAAGAAGATGAATAAATGTATTTGAAAGATTTGACACGGTTACCCACTGAGAAACAAAAAGAATTATGTCCACCTTGTATTATAAACAATTTGCTTGCGTGAGTAGCAAAGCAAGGAAACTATATGGGACAATAATGAGAAACGGAAGGTCGTAAAATTTAACATGTTGAAGTTGAAGGAGAAAGTGTAGATAGTTAGTATAAGCATTGAAAATGAGAGCAGTAGGATGTAGAGTAGAAGAATTGTTAGACAATGGAACATTATTATTAGCATATTGTAAATCTTTGATTTTTCAAAATTGACAGGTGAAAAAAATCTAGTTTAGAAATTATGATACTTCATGAGACTACATATTTTTTATATTTGTTCATAATAGACAAGTGATGAGTCAGACAGACGATCGTAAAAAAGAGTAAAAAAGACTATGAAATGAGTCAGTAAAATTACAACTGTGTGTTTTACATAATTGGTGTACAAGAAATGCAAGCAATGAATAGTTTTTGTAAGAAAAGGGTGCTTTGCTCGTCTGCATTTATTTTACAATGAGTACATAAAGAAGTATATGTAGCATGACTTTGACTGACTTTGACAGAGTGATGATATACTTTTCTTTAGAGATTTACAACCAGAATAAAGTCTTCACTTGTAGTAATACTCAAAGGGGCTGTTATAACAAGTGGGTACTTCTTTTCATTTCAATTGTGTAACATCTTCTCCTCTACTCTTTAAAATATCTAAATTCAGAAACAGGATGAATCATTCAAAAGACTAAAATATATAGACACAGGAAGTTGTCTTTGAAAAAAGTCATGGAGCAACTTGTTGAATTCAACCATAGCGAATTGAACTTACAATAATATTGTACTCTATACATATTAGTCATTATAAATAGAATTGAGGTAGAAAAAAAGCTACTGACTCAACACTAGTTCATTTGACTATGTCAAAGAAGACACGTAACATGGTATTTTCTTTTTGAAAAAAATATTGCTATAATATGTTTCTCCCTTTGAGAATAGAAATAGAGTTAATAGAGAACCTTTATAAAATATACAAGGCATTTTGGTTTTTTTATCACTTATTTTCTCTATGAATGACAAACACTATGATTATGTTGGACCTATCATTATGTCCTAATATTACACTACTCTTTATGACTGTTCTCTTATTCTATTTCTATGTGGTGGAATGTTTTCAAGTGAATACTTTTGTTGTGTTTAGTAGTGATCAAACAGTATAATTTGACTTACACAATGATAGAAAAGATTTCATATTTTTATTGAACTTATTAAAATTCTTACTCTTTTTTATTTTTGACTTTTATTTGCTTTCTTGAATACAACCGTACCTTTCCTTTTCAGTTTTGATATGGTGGTGATAGTTGAAAAAAACTGAAAACTTTTCACCAATAGTGTTGGCCAAAGGCGCCATAAAAGTTAGCATGATGATTATGATAGACACGGACGGACAGAAACCAACACGTAATCCTCATTCTCTACTTACTTAACAACACTCGTAAATTGCTCCTGAATACTTGTTCATATAATACGTAAATATAGCCAAGTGTAGTAAGAGTAGTAGACTTGTTAGTATTTTTGATGTCAGTGTTGAAATTGGACATGTGTTTTTTCGGGGTCAAACATATTAGCCAGCAGTTGTTGTTTGCCGTTCTCTCTATATTACTCTAGTTATTGTCTGATTATATAAAGTACCTCTCTAGTTACACAGTTTACTTTAGTTTAACTCTTTTTTTCTTTTTGAAAAGGAATATGTATATACTACTCCTTTATAAGTTTACTCTCAGAGTTATCATGAAGCATTGCATGTTAGTACTCTGAGAGACTCATGTGTCAAAGGATATTTGTAAAGATGTAGGTTTTCGCTGTCTAGTAATAATTCGTTGTGTATACTCAACTTTTTTTAGTGATATGGTGGTTTGTTGTGTGTTCAGAGTAATGATATGGTAAGTAGCAAGTTTAACTCTTTTTTACCTGTCTCACTTAGAGTATCTCTTTCTAATATTGTATAATAAACGAGGCTTGGCTAGTTAGTGTAAAATGATGTAGTAATGTCTATAAGGATGAGAAAGTAAAGAGATACATTAAAAGAGTTTATGACTTTTAATTTTTTTCTATTTTCTTATGTAAAAGTTATTAGTATTGACACTGTACAAGCAAGTATAAATTTTTGCACAATAAAAAATATTATGTGTGAGGTGAACAAGAAGGAAATATTTTGAACATAAGGCTTACACCATCACTTCCGATATTTGCACATGAGAATATATTTTGAGCTGAAGTTAGTGGGATTTAGCATGTTTATCATTTTGTGAATCTGTATTATAGTTTAGTTAGGTTTTCATTTCAGAGCTTTTTGATGTGTTGAGAGTTTGAGACTTTTATGAATTCATTGGAGAAGAGGAGAGAATAAGTCGTGCGGAAAATGTGGTTTTGTCCTAGGATATCCATATCGTCTGTTCTATTTTGATATTTTATACACACGTACTTTTAGAAGAGAATGGACTGCATAAACATGAACACATGATGATTATTTTCTCTGGGATTAAAATTCACTAGAAATTCTCCAACTTCCAGGTGGGCATTCTAACACAATTGCGTGCTTCAAAATCCTTTGCATGGCTTATAGTGTTTATCTTTTCTCTACTATGTTTGTTGTACATAGTCAAGTGTACATTGATATGCTTTCACTTTTGAAACTCCTCTTTTCATTTCTCGTAGTAGTGGAAGTATTTGGCATATTTCAGATGAAAGGTTGTTCTTATTTGTGTTGTGTGGTCAGAGGAAAAGTATGTAGTTTGTTCATTTTTTCTAGAGAGAGAGAAAAAAGATGATAATATGAGCAAAAGTGTGTGTACATATGTTTCATATCATAGAACATAGCTAAGAGTCGAAGTATATATAGTTTTCTTTTTTGTTTATTGGGTGTTGACTCCAATTTAGCACATGAAATGTACATACCTTGATGAAATATCATTTAGTACATAGTGAAAAAAATTCTTGTATAACTCTAGTACTTTGGTCACGAATAGGCTAATAAGACTACTACGATTAGATTGACTCAGAGAAAGAAAGAAAAAAACTCTATAGTGGGCTGCAAATGAACGTAATATTCACGACTATTAGCAAATTGCGTGTGAGTTTCAGTTGTGTGGATAATAGTTAGAAGTTATAATATCAAAAAAGGCTGACTATGACTTCTTTTTTGCTCGTGTCGAATAGTGAGTGGAAGAAGGAATTAAATGAACTTGTTATATAAGCATATATCCATGATACTATGATGCAATATAATAAGTTTGATTATAAAATAATGAATGAAATTAAATGATACCTTGGGCTCAAGTTTCAACAACATCAATAGAAAATTAGAAATTGCTCTTGGGCCACTTAGTCAGATTATGTCATTCACTTCTAAGAATCAATAGATTAAACAATGTAACGTTAGATTGCATTGTCTTTTTAATTGTCCATTAGATCTTGTGTGAGTGTTTCATTAGCAAACATCATTAGGATCTTAGCATTTGGATTTGATTGGAAGTAAGAAGAGAGAGAGAGAATAATAAGTCAATTTGCTGCAACGTTATTGACTAGAAGCTAAGTATTATTTCAAAATAGACATCAGAACTGATTGTTACATCTATATTACTTTCCTTAGGGCAGGATTAGTAATGACAATTATTGTATTGTGTAAATCTTTGCTGTTGTTTTAGTGTTTGCATTCGTTTAAGAAGAAATTGCAGAGAAAACATTTGCCTACAATGTAATGGATGACATTGTGTTGGATTGATAAATAAGTTAGGGACAAAAGACTTTTGATGAGGACTTAGCTGAGGTAATAGTACAAGTCAACTTTGATATTACCTTTTGTTTTATTGGAGAAGAGCATTGTTCTAATGGACACATCATTAATTTTGTTTTACGTCACATATATATATATATATATGAAGAAGCAGGACTTCAAACTTTTACATAGTAAATATTCTTTATGCACTTATAAAATAAACTATGGCGTTAAAGTTTGCCTTCGACATAGGATTGCAATAATGTTTCTAAAGGTGAGTGATACAAGTGCAGGTAGAAAACTTTGACAATCAATATTTAAATATCGGTTTTTGTTGTTGTTATATAAGAACGAAGGTATTGTTATAGACTCTGAAAACCATGGGACGCCGTCGGCATTTATTTATTGGACGCGAAGAGAAGAAAAGATTGGACAACATCAGACGATAATAGAGACAGTGAGCAAGCTAAAAACTAAAGAGCATATGAAAAAAGATCCTGGAGAGAGATTTTTCTCAAAGCTCATAAGCTACACGAGAGAATGAATATGGAAAAGTTTCATCACAGTCTTGAAGCTAATAATGTTCGTCAGTGTCTTTTCATTTGACTGTACATGTTATATACCCAACCCTTTTTATTTTTTCTCTGTTGTCTTGTCTGTCTCAAGCAACACAATATTTATCAACATTATTGACACATGACGCGAGACAAAAAGGAAGAAAATTCTTCTTAACTGACACGCGAGTCTTGATGATTTGTTTTTTATGCATATTAAATATGAGAATATATTTTGTACGTTGGGAGCTGAGAATCTTTTTTGTTGCCAATTACTCAAGACATAATATAGTGTGCTTGTGCTATACAGATTTATTGCTTTTGAGCCTACATACGTTTTATTATTAATACTGCTTGTGGTGCAATAATAATAATATAGTCCCGTTTTTTTCTAGTAAATTGGCTGAATTGTTGAAACATTGACATTGACACCTTCAGAGTTATAGAAGAGGGTATACGTAATTGCAATTTGAAATGATTTTTTTGAGGTTAAAAGTCTCGTACTCTCCAAGCACACACTGCTAAATTAGGATTCACAGCTATTTTATATACTTTTTCGTCATATTATATTGCACTCAAATATGTATAGTGTAGGATTATGTACTGTAGAATTTATTTTAAAAAACGTAAGCTATAACGGTAGATGAAACAAATTGGTTCAACAAATTTGAGTTCAATGAAGTAAAACAAAAGTAACCCTGCGGATTTTATGCCAATCTCAAATGACTTGCTACACATTGACTACACATATCTACGTAGGTAGCATAGGGATTCAAATCAATTTATGAAATGATGTATGAGAAATAGATAACGGAGCTATATGTAGTAGAGACGAAATAAAAGGATTTTTTTTTCACTCATTTCATACCTCATAAAATTCCTAAACTGCACTGCTTGAAACTTATTAAAGATCATATATTACTGTATATTATATAGTATGTATATATATAAAAACTTGGATATTTAAAATCCTTTTGAGAGAGATGATATACTTTGTTTTATAAACTCTTGTGAGAGCTATTAGTGAGTGAGCTTTTTACAGATAAAATTTAAGCCGACGATGACTACATATGATGAAAAAAGAAGCATTGGATATGTATTTTCAACTGGATACGTGTGCATACATTAGAGTCAAGAGAGTTTTTGGAATGTGTGAGTTTGATTGAACAAATGGCTTCGTAAAGCAAAGGTAATGAGATTGAAGGAATTTTTTAGAGTACAAAGGAAGAGCCCAGCAAGGGGGCATAGGTGTGAAGCGATCTCAGTATGATATAGTTTATTACAAGTGAGGGCAATGGGTCTCCTTAGTTTAGATGATGACGACTTCAAAAAAAGTGGAGTGTAGAGGAATTTTTTGACTTCACATGGTTTCTGTTTCGGATGTTATGTTCCATCATTTATATATTATTATATCTCATTATAAGGAAAGAGATAGCGAGATGGTTATAAGAAGAAGAAGAGAAAGAGTGTGAGAAATGACATAAAAAGGTCAAAAATTTTCCGCTATTAGTCTTAAACTGTTTTTACCTGAATTGTTGATTTCCATTTTGAGTAAGATTCTTTCAAAGAGATTGCTAGTATGTGTCTTCCCTATTAAAACTCAAAGCGGTTTCATAAGCCAACGCCAAATTACCAATTATGTTAAACATTTCGGTTGCAAGTTTTCTTCTACTCACTCGTAAAACTTGGCATATAAAGTTATAACGACAACATGTGTGTGACACTAGATGATTTCAACAACCTCACACTTTAGCTTCCATGTGTAAATGTGTCATCTACAAATTTTGGTCATAAACATGCAGGAGGCAGTTGAATCTTAAAGCTACGCATATGTTATGTAACAGTTTTCTTGCCTAAAACTCATCTAATTTTATGTGTGCTGTGCATACGTACATTAACACAAAAAAGTATAAATTATATTATTTATGTCTGTCTCATATGTGTTATACACAACGAAGGTAATAACAACCTAGTGTCATACTCATCACTCGTGATAATAACTAAAGAGAGGCAAAGGCTAAGCGTTAATGTAAAAGTGGATGTAATTGAATCTTTCATCTTGTCCAGAAGCTAAGTTACAATGAGAAAGAGAAATGTTTAGTGAGAAAGAGTCTAGTATAATTAAAATTCCTTGCTTAATCAAACTCATTTCTATTCAGAGGAAAGTGTTGGCTGCCTAATTTGGAGCAGCTGGAGTACTCCTTGTTCTTGTAAATACGGTCCATAACATAAATATTGGGATAATAAGATTAGACATTTAGATCACACAGTGAAGGAGAAAAAGAAGTCGAGTCACAAACATGTCTCATCAGTAAAAAGTTGGAAACAAAACAAGTGAAATAGAATTATGATAAAGATCTGTTTTTATATTTTACACTTCTTCTTGCATTGCATTTATACATTTTCACATAAGAAACTTGACTCACTTCACTCTAAGGCTGATGTAGTCTCCACTTTTATAGTCTTAAGTAGTCAAAAGTTTATGTTCAAAGTTTTTCTTGTCCGGTTTTTAGACACTATAAACTTTGAAGGCAAGGCAATGACATATAGGGTAAGTGCTAATGAAATGGTAACACCTTTCATCATACAGTTAGAAATTGTATTGTAAAAAGACTTTTTTTATTCTTTTTAGCCGTCAACTTTTGCAACTGGATTCTGAAATGTAACGAGTAGTTGGCAACAACAAACTATTAGAATCAATTAGGATTAGCATTCGGAAACTGTATTTTGCTAGAAGGTGTAAAGACGAAGTTGTAGCGAAGGTATTAATTAATTAGAAAAAAAATGTGATGACTGCTTCTAACTTTTTGCGCGAGTATTTCAAAGGAATAACTATCTAGTTATTTAACCTGCAACGAACAACGTAAGAAAATCCTATACGGCACTTAGGTGTGGCACCGAACGTCGCTAGAAAAAATAGTGATCTAACAAAATGTGAGAATAAACTGAGTCATAAAAATAAGTGACCTAAACATCATTTCACATGAGTCTGTGAAAGAGACCTTGATCTTGAGTTGAAATTTTATTCACCTGCCTTTGACCAAAGATTTTCACCTCCTCCGCCTTTGAGCTTTAGAGCAATGTCATAAAATCACTGGGAAGAGAGACAATATAACATTTATTTAAATATTCAGGTTACGTTGTTGAATTCTTCTGGTTCGGTCACTGCAGCTATAAAAAATTGGTCATTGATTTTTGTGGTTGTAAAACTAAACTAGGTCGTTCTCTATAACACTATAGACTACTATGGTGGTGGTAGTATAATATAAGGATTGTAAATGCAAGTTGCAATTGAACTAGAAACATTCATCGCCTAGCCTTCTCTATTCTTACCTGTAATCTATCTACGACTTGTTGACTGTTGAGTTGGTGGTTAAAAATTGTTAATAAATAATAAATTGTGAGCTGAGAAATGTTTATTTTTTCACAGGAGCATTATTATATATATTATAAAGCACCCAAGTTTTTTTTCAGAGACATGATATATAGATAGCTCATTTATATGGCGTCAATTTAACAACTTGTAGTAGTAACTTGTGAGGTAGTAACATTCATTACTTTTACATACATACAGAAGAAAGAATTGAGTTACTGACTCTCTTTTCTCTTATTATTACCCTTTAGGTATATATGAACGAGTTGTAGTTGATTTTTTCTCTTCTCTTGTTCTCTACTTATATAGTAGATAGACTTATTATTTCTCTAGTTATATATCCGTTTCTTATTTGTTACTGTTACTACTACTGTATATCTAATATATTTTACTACATATTATAAATGAGTAAAATGGCTCAGAGTCACTCACTCACATGATGTCATAAATTCCTTCATTGGCTTGACTCGTCTGCTCCCAGAGCAATTCAGCTTACTTACAGTTTTTCTTCTTCATAGGACATTATTCAATTTTAAGTTTTAAGCTCAGCTACCTATATGTAACAACAACAGTCATTTTAGTAGTTTTTACCCCTGTGGTGACTTAACCTGATCATCGTTTTGTTAGAAATTGTTCATTGCAATATTCAAACGCAATCTTTTATGAGCTGACATGTCATATGTCATATGTCATAATGCTAGTAGCATAGCTCCAGAAAATTAAAGAGTAAAATCCTGCCACAGCATAGGGCTTTAACACAGAGAATCATGCCCGGCAGGATACTTTCTGGAGCTATGGCTAGTAGTATAGCTTTAGTTGTATTACATTATTGAGAATGAATCGTTCAAGTTTGCTTCGTATTGTATGCAAAAAGGCAATTTGAGATTATATGTGCATAAATGCAAACACGAGAGCAGGATAGCACATAAAATAAAACTTGGTCAATTTGTCTCAAGTGGAGAAAGAATGGGAGTCTCAAAGAAAGCAAGCACCTGTTGTCCAATAGTTGTCCCAATGTATCAGAAAACAACACAATTTGTCATGACATGAAACTTGAGACTAGAATACTCAATGAAATGCACCAGAAGGTCAATGACAATAGGAGAAACATATATATATATATATATATATATATACTAAATGCTTTAGAGGACTTGAAATGCAAAATTGCAATAAGAAATTACTAACTATATAATAATGTTTTGTACGATATGATATGATATGATGGTGGTCTTGAGGCTTGGTTTTGTTATGCTGTCTTGTTATTGCTTCAAACATGGGAGTAATTTTTCTAGTTTGTGTCAGATTCAGCCTCTGGTTTTCCTAGTTGACTTTTTCTAAAGACTTGTTCTTATAGCCAACAACAAGATATGAATATCACAGTAGCTTTAACATCCTTACTTTATATGTCTTGTAGCAAAATTACTACTGCAACATATAGTGTCCACATAAATTATAGTGATTTAAGATATATAAAATCTTTGTAAACAATTTTTCATAGTGGAAGAGATTTGGACATTCGTAAACGAGAATTTTATGCAGTTACTGGAAAGAAGAAGATAATTGCTTCCCTGTTGTGTGTGACTATATAGTTTTAAGGGATAATTGGCATCTTTTCATTGTAAAGTAAAAAAATTGAAGAGTTTACATACAATATGGAATTTATTTAGTTTTTTTTGTTTTCAGATGCTCAAGATCTAGACTTCAGACGTTTTTTAATTGCTTTGTTAGCCCATGAATTTTTTAATGATTTCCAGTCACTATGTTCGACTCTTCTGTTTCCCTCTTGTTACTTCATGTCCTTTTATAGATTTCTTACCGCAATAATAAGACAAGGAGATAAACTAATAAATCCGTTAAAAGTAAACAAGGTATATAGTTTAACTGTCGGCTCTCTATTATGGCTTTGTGGTTGTTACACAAACATAGTCAAAATATCTTTTTACGAAGCTATTTTTCAAATACATTCCTTACATTGAGAAATAATAAGCAATTTAACCCTTTCAAATACTCTTCCTTTTTTAAGTTTTCTTTAGAAGGGAAGTGTTGACTTTCACTAAATGTGTTATTACTAGGTGAAGACAACAACAGAGAGAGAGAGAGAGAGAGAGAGTAGGATTTCATCAAAGATAATATATTACTGTTTTAACAGCAACCAAGTCATATATTACCCTTCTGTTATACAATTTTTTAACTAGTCTACACTAAAAATAATATGTATAGTCTCCTGCCTTTGAGTCTCGTCGCATCTTTTGTAAACTTAGACAATTCATAATATGAAGTACATATTACTATGATGACGCTATGGCAGATGTTTTGTGGTTTACAAGCACACTTTTAAATTGGCAATTGCCAACTGTCTTGTAAATAAGCTCTAAAGAAAATTAGAATGGTTGAAGAGAATATCTT
>VCNE01009415.1:0-13174 GCA_009869805.1 Oncopodura yosiiana
TAGAATACGTTTTTGTGGTTATAGAAATAAATGAGTAAACATATAGTATATATTTTTGAGAGTAAAAGCAGATGGTAAAGACAGATGAGATAATGTGTTGAGATTGTATAACTTATAACTTACCCGCTTGCGTTAAAGGAAGTCCCCATTCTACAATTTTAGGAGGACTACCATCCTGAAAATTTATAGATGTATGAAGTCCTTTCGCCATTAGATAGCCCTTTAATATAAAATGCATTCAATTATAATGAATAGATTTTTCATATAAGTATAAATTGAGAATATCTAACCTGGCCGAAATAGTCATAATAGTCAGTTTCATATGACAATATACTTTCAACCTTTGCTCTTTTCTGTTCTTCATTTCCTTCACGGCTGGATGATCCTTCCTCTTTGATCTTATGGACATGATCCCATGATCTATCAGCGGAATTGGCTTCAATACTTTTTCCTTCTAACTCATCATCCAATTCATACTTTAGACGACCATATGCCAATACAATGTCTTCTTCAATGAACCCTTTATTTCTTTTCAGTTGCACATTAGTCAACTCATAGCGAATGGGTTCTATTTCAGTTAGAACAAGACACGAGCTACTATGTGCTCTTCCTGTGTTTGGAAATACACTCGAGCCTAACTCAATGTTTGGATCCAAATATCCTATGACTGTTGAATTTAAATCTGTTGCAACAAATTTCTGAGGCTTGACCTAGAGTGTATATATGCAAAATAATCATAAGTAATATAAAGCTTTTGATTTAGATGTGAGATTAGTATATATATAGACTCACAGATACTGCTACGGCACCAACTGGAGGAGGATTAGGTCTTTTCCATGTTGTCCAAATGAGACGACCAGCACTACCAGAAATTGTTTGATATTTGATCTGAACCTTCTGCTCCTTCTTCTTTTGTACTGATGCTACACACATCTTGTTCTCTAGAGACAAGTCCTACTCCACGTAAGCCTTCAAGTAAACAACATCAAAGTTTCAAAACACATTTTAATGTTTGTATGCCAAGGAATCACTAGACGAAAAAAAACCTTGTTTCTTAATAGGTTCAACATACTTTAATTATATACATGGGATTAAAGATTATTATATTATAAGATAAGTAATGCTGATGCTCGTTATAAAAAAATTAATCTGACGCCTACATATACGTTATAACTACTTATATACTTTATATAATTACTACTTGTCGTCGTCATCTTACACGCAAACATGTTCAGAAGATTTTCAAGTTTCAGCTATGCTCTTATGTCACAATGAAGGATTTCATGGATTATTTTTAATATATAAATCTCTATATCCCAAGTTCTCATATGACTCTATAAGTGACATTTTAAAAAGAAGCTCAGCTCTACTGTTCAAGTCATTTAGAATCTTTTTTATACTCACTGTAAAAAATAACTCTTATTCATAATGTCTCTCTTAAGCAATGTTTTATATTGCGAAAAAAGTGCAAAATCTTAGTTCTTCTATGCTAAGATTACCTTATGTAACTTTTAGTAGTAAAACTTGTAAGCTGTTCTCTACATATGTATACTTGTCTCATGAAATGACATTTGTACTAACAACTATATAAACTGCTGTGAATGTTCTGTATATATATAAAGTAGTTACTTATTTCTTTATATGAGACTCCTAGGATGATGTATAATGTAGTTACGAGTGTATTACTTATATACACATAAGGTTAAAGGGTAGAAATATATATATACAATTTCAAAATAATCCCAACTACTATATTATATGCTTTCTTGTGCCAATTTGCCAACAGAGAAAGTTTTACTTTCAGTTTGGTTGTTAGTAAATAGAGAGTCTGTATCAAGGGTATTATATCAAGTCTCAGCATGAAACTACATTGAGGAAGTACAAGTGAGTGAAAAGAGGAAAAGAAACTTTCTTTTCACACTTTTCTCAAATATCATGCTATATACTATATACATATATAAACTCTCTTTTCAATTCAAACATCATCTCTCTACTTTCTTCTGATGAGACTTTTTCTATTTCACGATATTTGCAAAGGAGATTATACCTTAGCCTAAAATACGAAATGAGAATTGCTATCTATGCAAACATACATGAGCTCGCTATATATATAGAAATCAAATCAAAAGATGTATATATATATATACTATAGTATATATAAAACTTCATGATGTTTGCCAGACTTGATAGCTTTTTTTCAACAAGTGAACCCTGAACTTTGGTAATATTGTAAAAAAATTACCTGTATGCCAAACTCTGCAAATGGCATATTCTTCATGGTCAGGTTTGGTCAGTGTTACTGAATCTTTCACTCGACCTTTCATCCATTTCAGTGTACTTGAAGTAACCAATTGTCCAAAACTCGAGCTTCTAATATAAACAGGATCACTTGCATTGCAATTGCCAGCTAAAGCTAGTAATACAATTACAGAGAATAGTAGAGAGTAAATCGCTGTCTTTTTACAATGATTTCTTTCCGCTTGACACTCATTGTTCGTTGGAAAACCAACGGAGGTTTTTGCAGATGTTGACAGTGAGTAAGTGGATGAGAGTCGACTCATTTTCACAAGATTTGTAGCATTACAATAATGAGTTACTTCCATGATGATACATTCACTTGTATATATAGTATCTCTTGTGGGCTGTATAACTGTATTTTATGTAAGTGTCTCTTTTGACTTTGCCAAGTTTAAGACAGATTGTCTCTGTAGGTATAGAATACACTTTTTAGTTGTAACTTGTAAAGGAAATGCGATTCACTAATTCAAACATTGTAATTTAAAACAACACTCCCTTTCCTCTACTGTCTAATAAATTTCGGTTCTATAAAATGAAGAAACAAATTTGGAAACACTCACTCACAGAGACACAAATATTCTACTCAAGACCACCACAAAGTTCTCAGTTGACGTGACGTTGACACTAATAGCCAAAAGCCTTAAACACAAATATGTAAGATCCACTTGGAATGAGAAATTCAAACTGTACACACCTTGTGTATTAAACTCTTATGTTGTTTTTCTACCTTCAAGTGGATTTTTGCGAACTTGGTCTTAGGTATCTACAGTAGTTTTAGTACTAGCAAAAATTATGACATGTTATACACAGAAAAAACTCATATATTGTTATAGGAGAGTATATAGAAAATATATAGTAGCACACACAAGTGGTGATAGAGTGTAGAGAACAATCTATATATTTTACTTCACAACTACTTCACTTTAAAGAGAGATAATAATAAACATGATGTTATGCTAAATTGCTAGTGGAGGACAAACTAATAATGAAGATGTGTACTATTTGATCAGAGCGTGAAAGAAGAGTATTATGTATATTATATTCAATTCACTCACAGGATATATACACGGTTCACTTTATATATATAGTAGCTCTCAGTAATAAACTTTTTGTGATTGCTACAACTGACGTAATATTTATTGTTTACACAGTGAATTGAAGCTGACGTGCTAAACTCGTAGTTTAGAGAGAGTGGCAAGAATTGTCAAACTATATGAACTAAATTCAACTGATCATGATGATGATGATACTCTGGTAGAGAATATATATAAGATGTTATTATTATTACAAGGAGGATATATAGAGATGAGAAGGCGATTTTTTTCCTTTTGCTTGTTTTCTTGTTATCTATGTGGATCTTCCTCTTGTCACGTTTTGATAGTGGCTGAAAATTTCTTTAGAATGGAAGAGAGCTGTAAAAGTCAATAAAAGAATACAATACATGAACTTTGTTTTATAGGTTTCAACTTTTAAATTATGAGACGTGCAAAGAGCACACAATAATATTATATAGTATAATAAATTTGTAAATACATGCATATGATTCATATGTAATGTATTATACGACGTGTTGAATTTTATGTTCAGAACTTTAAGAGTCAAGTATATAGTAATTTAGAACGAATATTGTAGATACTGATGTCAGCAAAGGTCATTTCTGGTCACAAAAAATTCGACTAGTGAGATCATTTCTACTACTCTGCGTAAGAGAAGCAAATAAAGAGGAAAAAAGTCGTAATAACATTTCTGATGGATTTGGCACGATGCTCACAATGTTCACATTTGAAACTTTTGTCGATTTTAGCACGTTCCTCTCTCTTATATAGACAAAGTTGCACTAAAGTAAAATTGTGGACAGTACTCTTAGCAAATTGGATTTTTCTGATACTATATTCTCTATCAGTCTATATACTATAGTATATAATGCTATATATGATGATGATATGATTCTGAGCAATATTCATATATTAGATTTTCACTGTTTATTGTTGCACAGTCTTATATATATGTATCCTTATATATGTCCATAGAACTGAGACGAGGACTACTGAGCATATATATAAATTTGATAATATTTTCTGTTCGTGTTGCACATCAAGATCTCAGGACTGGTTTAAGAATTTTTTTCTTCTTGTGATGTAGATTTTAGTCTTTCCTCTTCAATCATATTCAAAATCCAGATTACTTCTTCTCTCGCAACATAATACTCTACTCTAAAGATTTTTTGTCACAAAAATTCAGAGTCTCAAGTTTCAAATGTCAATTTAGTTCAAATGTCAAAAGTGCATTAGGATAGTAATCTGTTAAATTGAATTTTCAATTTTGTGGTTTCATTTCTAAGACTTTACGTATTTTCTCAATGAATATTATGAATATCATGAATACTATAATACCAATGTTTGCTCTTGAACTTGACTCTTAAGAAATAAAACTAATAACCTTACCTGAAATCTCTTTTATACACCTGTGCAATAATTGTTGATATCCTTCCTTATTATTTTAAAAATCACTCAAAACCACAAACACCTTTTCAACCACTTATAAAATGAGACGACGGCTTACACAGAGCTTCGTACTGTTGAACGCTCAGTTGGCGACTGCTGCAGAGCATGAGAACGAGAAGAACTTCACTTCACCATCAACTTGCTAAAAAGCCGCTATACCTTACAACATTAGAGTAGAGTTACAACTTCTGAGTCTCTTTTTTGCTTAGACTCGACTACATTCGATTGCTACTCTACTCCATTCTGAAGAACATGAAACATTTACTAGCATCCTTTCAATCCTCTACTAACTCTGAAAATGAATCAGGCTAAGAATGAGTCAGAAACTACTTTAAAGTAGTGAGTTTACATCGCAGTGAGACAATTTCGTTCAGCATTGGAATTTGTCACAGACACGCAAACCTAACGTCAACGCATTTTAGAGAGAGATGATTACATCTTATGACTTTACCTGTGTATTTAAATAGGTAGGTAGGTAGAAAATTTTGTGGTTCTCCGAAAGATCTTAGTGAAGGAAGCAATTACCTACTTCCAACAATCTAAGAAAAAAACTACTTACAGCTTTATATGTATAACTACTATTATGACTTTACTATTTACGATGTTAGGTTATATCTATATAACAGGTATATAGTTTCTCTATGTGTCATATACAATGTAATTCCAAATTCGTAATTCCCCATACTGATTTCAATTCAACTCGCACACAGAATTGAGTGTGAACTCATACTCTCTAATACTTACATAAGATATAGACTCTTTGAACAATTCACACACTCTTTTCTTCTACTCTTAAGACACTCTTCTCAAGTCTCAAATGCCAAAAAGTAAAAAGAGAGTCAAAAGCTATTTCCATTCAATTCACGGAATACAAAAAGTCCAACTATGTCTCACTACTAGCATACGTAATTTTTCTCTCATGCTCTTAAAAGTATAGCTAAGAAGGTAAGAAAATATATATTATAGGCGTCACGAAGATTTATCTGAACAAAAACAAAGTTGATTTAGAGAGAAGAGCTTTTAATACTCTATAGTACAAAGTCATAAGTTGCAAACAAAAACTTCAAATGTGACGACAAATAGATAATGTCTCTATGGGTGGCTTCTTATGTAATAGTAGAACATATAGTGTAAAGGAATTGAACAAGTAGTAAAGATAATTTGTAATAATTGAAATCAATTTAATACACTTGAAAACTGATTAAAGGCCAAGTTTGGAAGAATATATGCCACGGTCACATATGTTAAAGTCAAAGTTGACAAATATTACATGAGCTCATCTTTATATATCAGCGTATCATAATTAATATCTTAATAGAGTCTGTTATGTGCAACGCTAAAATGATACTTTACTACGAAGGATATACTTGGTGTAGTAAAAGTATAGCAAAGCAACTGAGCCACTAGTTATTATCTAATATATGATATTGCGTGAAGAATGACTGAAAAGAATTACAATTTCAACTCTTTCGTCTACTCCATAAATTTTTTTATACTCAACTTCCTTTTCAAGCCGAAAACAACAAGCTTCTTGTTTGACTAATGAAATGAAGTGAACAAGAACTTGTTGAAGGCAACAACATATAACACTATGATAGATCTTATATACAAGAGAGAGAATACAGAATTGTATACAGAAGATGAGTTTACATAGCAAGACGAATTTGTGCTAGTGAAGCATAGAGAGAACAACAAATTTTCTGATGCCAACAAATGAAGAAAGAAAATTGTAGCCAGAGGAATACTACACAGAGATAGTGTTATACAATGATGTCTAATATGATGGTAATAGTCATAAAGATTCTTCTATGTTCTATACTTTATAGACAATTGCTGTATATATATAATGGTCAGAATGAGAGACTAAGCCCTAGAGCTTAGAAATTAGAAAAGAGCAAAATGACGATAGAGCCAAAAGAGCTGAATTGAGGATTAATAATGGAACAACAGCAAAGTGTTGTCTTGCTTATGATGTCTATATGTTTTTTCTAGAAGAAGAAGAAGGGGTTTCACTATAATGTTGTTCTATGTTTCCCTTCACATCTAATTTGAGTCTTACATCACACCATTGTAAAAACTTTTAACAGCTCTGTTTAGATGCCAAGAGATAATAATAAAAATCTTTGTGGTGGCGCTTTGGCTCTTTTGCAAAAAAACATCTTGAAAAAAAGTACCGGTTGGGAGAAATGAAAAATGAACAGAAAATTCCTTTACCAGAAGTCTTGTGGTTAAGGAGAAGTTTTCAATTGAAGTTTTGATTTAAGAAATGAGTTACTTTAGTTGTTTTCGTCAAGAGTTAAAGTGTTTGTAATACAGAGGAAAGCCTTTGAAAACTTTTGAGGTTAAGAATAACAAAAAATGTTGAAAAGAGCAAAAGTTTTATGTTAAAAAAGATTCCTGTAGAGCTAAGTTCTAAAAGTTCAAGTGCACAAGGTTGTGGCTTTCTATACTCTATACTAATACTATATACATATTTTCCCTCTAATATAGTCTTTCCTTTCCTTAACTAATTTCGTATTCACTGACCTTCGTCTCGTGTCAAATGATCATTATATTATTACATTATGTTCTTATTCCGGTATATTTCGTCCTCAATTTATAAGGCACGTCTAAATTCTCCATAGTGTTCAAATTACATTACGTCCACGAAATGACTATACTACATGCTTTTCTCCTTTCACGCACAATGAACCTTCTCTAAGTTATTTCATGGTCACACTACTTATTCTATGGTATGGCACATTGTCTCTCTTTCACCACAGTGTAGAAATAAGAAAGCTATTTTCTAAGGGAAAGAAGAAGAGCAGTAGCTTTTATATGACTACATTTACAACACAACTCAAATTGTCTTTAGGGCAGAGAAAAAGTTCTTTTCACCAACAAACTAACATCAGTTTCTGAGCTAACATGTATTTTCTTCTCTCTCCACTTCCTGTAAGCTTGTTCTCTGAAATGCAACTTTTCTTCTATCTACTTCATAATACATACAAGACAACATTTACCATTTACTACATTTACTAGAGAGAAAGCTCAAAACTTCGATTACACCAATCGATTTTCCTCCCCCACTCTTCTCTCTCTTATGGAAGCACCATGTGCCATGCAAGACTTACCTTTGAGGACTATCATCCTTCTATCTCTATATTTTATTCTAGGCAGCCAACAACATGACAGAATTTAAGCTTTTACTATATTACTATAGAGTAGTGATGCAATGCATTACTAAAATGCAATGCAGTTCCAGCAATGCACATTGCACCATAATAAAAATGTAATGCTTAAAGTTTCACGTACATAGCATGATGACATGGAAGTTCAAAACGTTTCTCCAGCACTACTACTAAGCCTGTTGTATTTTCTCTCTCAAACTTTCAACATTTCAACTCATGGACTCAGCACGGAAGTTCCGGATTTTGAAATACACACTTTGAATGAGAGAAAGTTAAGAGAGAAAGAGCTCACTTTGTATTATATACATTATTTTCTAAATTTTTCCCTCGAGCTTTCTATCAGGAGCAAGAGGAAAGGAAATGCTCTCTTTTTTGCTGCGACACGTTTTACTTCTTTTACCCTTTGCTTTCACATATGAGGTCATATGTGTAATAAGCTATGTGTGAAGTAATGTAGTAATATGGCACATTACTTGGAATATGTGCATCCGAATTATTTGAGCTCTATGCGAAGTTATTTTTATGGATTGTTAGAAGCAAAGTTGTTAGAAGGGAATTCCTTCCAACATTAAATTTGTACTCTCAATATTCACTATACACTTAAGTTTCATGGTCAAGGCATATAAGTAGTTTTCTACACTTATAAGCAGTCTAGTTTATATATTATTAGTACCTTACTTTTACTTGATTCCAAGCATGCAACATGAAATGCAGTAGTATATATCATTCTTTATATAGTATATATATGTATATATATAGTAGCTGATATTATATAGTTAGTTGAGCTAAAACATATTGTTCTTACTATAAGCATTTCCATATGAAGCCTTTTATAGTTAGTTGTTGCATAAGCTTAATGTCATTGCCAGAGCAAAAGTTCACTCTTGTAAAACGTGCTCTCGTTTTGCTTCGTAGAGTAAAATATACGACATGACTTTTTCGATGTAGAGAATTAATGAAATGCAGTGGAAATTGAATTGATCCGTACACGTCTCTACGTTAGAACCATATGAGCTCTATAACTAATTTACTTTTTGTCTTGAGAAGAGGGGAGAAACTAAGAGTATTTCAGCTATTTTAATTTGGGTAAAGGCTAAGTAGAAAATTACTGCAGGATTCCACCTGCACTGACAAAACAAAATACAAAAATGTCTCTGTATAGCTAAACAATGGCGTAAATTAGTAGAGAATCTTAAACTCTTATAATGGTGGAATAAGCTAAGCTATTCGTTTTTTGAAGTTCACTCAAGTTCATTGTTGTTACAAACAGTCAAAATGATTGACGTGGAAATAGTTGGTCAGAAGCTATTACGTCACCTCAACATCAATCAGTTACAATATATTGGCATGTAACATCAAATTACTTTCAGATGTATTAAATAAAACATAAATTTAATAGTAGAAATGTCAAAAAGAAAACCTAATGATAGGGTTAGTTATAAGAGTGCAAAAACTATTTTTTCAATTTGTCACAACATTGGAAGCTTATACCAACAATTACATTTTCTTATATAGCCAAATACAATAGGAATAATAGAAGAGAAAAAAACACACCTACTTCTTATATATACCTATACTTGGTTTGATATACTCATTTGAGCTGACACCCTATCATTATTATGAATATTAACTTGTCCATTTGAGATTCAAAGCAATTTCATATAATTAACCATTGAACAATCAATATCGACCTTATGCTCAGAGTTTTGATATTCTTTTATGATAACATTGAGTCGTCTTAAAACATAATGCCAATTATGACAGCAAAGAAGATTTTTTTTCGTTCCCATCCAATTGCAAAATTTCAATATCAAAGACAACATTATTATTCTGATGAAAAATCTACGAGATGAAAAGATGAAACTGATGAAATAAAAAATGTTGTTTCTTTTTCTCTAGCTATAGATATATCTACTATATAGTTCTTCTATTAAAAAAGTGCAATCAATTTTGTTGTGAGTTAGTGATTAACATCAGTGACGTTCTCATATCATTGCTAACTATCGACCGTTAATGAGATGTGAACAGAGTAAATTTTTTTCAGAGTCAGAAGAAGGAAACTCATAAAAAAAAGTTAGACTCAAGCATTTATAGGGATACACAATGAGAGTATATAGTAGCTAGGGTAAACTAGAGAGAGAGATAATTACAATCCATCAAGCATCTCATGTCACGTAGAATTTTTGACAAGAAAAAGGATTGGCTGTACAGCAATCACACTAAATATCACATTTTCGTCTAATGAAATATCTGATAGTATTGTGCAAGAAGAAAACTACTAGATGATAGACCCATAGCTAGAAAATAGAAATTGCCAACTAGGCTTAAATTATGTTCTACAAATTAGATGCTATTTAAGCTGTCTAGGAATACATAATAGATAAATTTCTAAAAGGCTTAAGACTCATAAGCAGAAAACAGAGTTTTGTTATTCAAGCTCTGATTTAAGACTCTCAACTCATTGCCAAATCTGTCAAAATGTCAGAGATATAAACTTGCAGAGAAGAAAGACAGCTCTTCAAATCAACGGAGTTGACGTAATATGTAGCAATAGTGAGAAACCAAAAAATCTCTTTCAATAGTTCTCTCACATATTTTATGTAATAACAAGACCTACACTAACTAGCTATATGAATTGCTAATCAATGTAGACAACTATAGTACTTATAACTTACAAATAGCAGAAGGATGCTTTTTTCCAGTTTATACTATAATAGTAGATATATACACTCTACTGTTGTTATTGGCATAATTTATACTCAAAAGTTTTCAAGTGCAAATAGGAAAAGTACACAGAAAACAATTTCATCATAAGCACATTTATTATATGCATTTAATATATCTAGAGAAGAGGAGTAGCCAATTATTGTGTATAATGGTGCACATTATTACCAACAAAAATGTTGATTCGACCGACAGATATTCTCACATAACCATAATTCATCTGAGATTAAAATTCACATCATGGAAATTGTCGGTTTAGTTACAGTAGTGTTATGTTGTAATGTAAATGAAAACCAGTCTCCTCCAGCAAAACTTACTGCACACATGTACCTTCTGCATCATTGTTGGCATTTAGCTATTGTTTAACCTTGACAAGTGAGGTGTGACTTGTTAAGCTAAAGCAATGGAGCTCTGGGGCACTAGTTCAATGCTACGACCATTGCTTATATTGCCCATGTATATCAAACGAGAGATTTATTATGTTATATAATCAACTCTCAATCAGTAACCAGGTACAGGAAAAGAGAACGAGCTTTTTTGCATAAGAAGAACTATAAGTGAAGTAAATAGCATTGTATGTATATTTTTCAGCTACCGTATAGTATAGAAAATATAATAGCACATTGTTATGTTATGCAATTGCATAAAAGTTGTCCAGCTGAGAAAGATTTTTTTATATTGCAGCAACAGCATATAAGGACTATAAGCTACTACACTATATATATACAGTGTTATAATATTGCTGCTGTTGATTGAACAACAAAAAAAATGACAACTTCTAGAGATTTTTATATCTCTGTTGAATGTTCCATTATAATAAGTTCTCTCTCAGTGTATTTAATTATGACAAACTTTTCCTGTTTCTTAATACTCTCTTCTCTTAAGACTTTGAGAGTAGGGATTTTTTTTCTTACTAAAAGTTTCAGCAGGGATTCCTTTTTATTTCTTCATCTGTAAACTATAGAAGAGTGGAGACTTCTTTTTCTCTTACAATATTTAAATTAGAGCAAGTCTCTACAGATGAGTTAGTTGAAAAAATTCTTTTCTTCCTCATCTTATTAATTTTTTTCCTCTTCTTATATGTAGTAGTTGAACCATGCTATCTTAGGCAATCTTTTCTAACAAGTTATATAGTTTCACATTTCTTTTTTGTTCATACATAATCATAAAATTATTCATGAGCCCACACATTGCATTATAGGTTGTATAAGAATAGCGTGAGATTTTATATTTTCTATTAGTTTACTTATAATATGCATAAGTTCTCATCTTCAAAGAATCCAGCGACTCATTCATTTTAATATCAAAACTAAGCACACAATGTAGAACAATAATCACTAAAGCTGCTCTGAAAGAGAGAATCTTTTAGTCTGACTTTTTCAGATTGATAAAGTGGCTATGTGAGTACTCAATATAAGAAAAGTCTTCATGACAAGCTTATTGAATTAACTACCAACGGTATAAAAAAAGTATAACAAAAAGAGTGAAGGATGTGTGTACTAAAGAGATACGAGACTTTTTTTAATGATGATGGCTTAGTTTTCAATGCTCAGGCCGTAGTCGGTTGCATAATGTTTCAATTAAAATCAGTGATATGAAATGTGTACTCATTTAAGAAAATCAAAACACGTGAATCTTATTTTTTTTTCATCTCAATGTGCGTGTGAGACTTTGAGATTGAAATGTTGTACTTGACATGAAAAGGATGTTGCTACTTCCCGACAAGAAAACGGATAATTATTTTACATAAAACTGTAGAAGAGTTTAGCAGCTTTGCAAGATAATATATTTGGTCAACTGAGATATTTTTCTTCTGAGGTTTCTATACTCTAAAAGCAAAAAAATGAAGCTCAACAGGAAATAAATGGCTAGCATTAACAACTTGTACAATATATAAATCTAAGAACAGTTGTTAGAGATATTAAATTACATGTGCTAACTTATGTTCCTTACATAAAATTATGAGTTTGTCTATTTGTGTTGACTTTGAGAAAATGACTATGTGGTTCAAAGGTACATTAGAGAAAATTCTCACAAGGTCAAATAGAAAGATTAGTTGTCAACTTGAATATATATAGAACAACATTATGTCTATAAACAAACTCTCATAAGTCTTACTAATGAGCCTTATCCGTCTCGCATGAACCATGTCTATATAGATATTCTTTGATTAGATATACCTAAATGACTTTTCCACTTTTCTTGCTAATAGCCTAAATTGTTAAGCATGTTAATTCATTGTTGTAGTGGAAATTTGACTGGCAAATCTATGCTATAAGAAAAAAGTGGGGTAAATCAATAATGCTTCTTAAAATAGATTTAATTCATGATATTATTAGATACTAAATATGTAATCCTTGCACTATGGTTTATGGTATACAGGAGCTTGTAGTAAAAGTATTTATTATTCAAAAAAGACATTGTCACCAATCTATGTAATTTTTACATATGTCATGTCACTTGACAGGACACATCTTC
>VCNE01009416.1:0-10406 GCA_009869805.1 Oncopodura yosiiana
AGCATATATAATGTTATAGAGATTGTAGAACATATGCTCTACTAATAGTATGGATTTGGTATTAGAAAACTAACGAGGAGAGGTGAATGTATTTTTGGTCGGAGTTTAAAATGAGATTTTAATTTCAGCTACTCTGTACGATTGCAATTGTAGATTTAAATTTATGATTGAAAATTTGTAGGATTACAATTTTGTTAATAGTTCATTTTACGGGTTGCCTAACCAAGTGGATTTTAATGAATTTTTTTGTAATCAGCTAAATAATTGGATATTTATTATAAATTCGATTGCAATAGAAAAAAGTTAAATCTATAATTACAATTACAGACAACTTTGTAGAGTCATTTAAAGTAAGTCTTTAGTCTAAATGTTTATAATGTATCATATGAGCATACTGTTGAAAATTCTGACTCAAAAACATGAAACTCTCTTGAAAAGATAAAGAGAAGGAAAAGCTAAAAATCTAGAGGGAATTGATGAGAAAAGACGTAGTAAAAAAAAGTGAAAGTCTTTTACTCAAGTTTCATCATGATGGGAAAAAATATATATGCTTTAGTATGTTACTGTTACGGTGAAAGGAAAATGTGTGTTTCACTTTTTTTCTTCTCTACTAATGAGCTCAAACTGATAACAAGAGTTTCTACACAACTTTTGTTATTGTGTCTTCCTCATGTTGTCTTGTCATCTCTCATGTCATCATTTAGAGCTCATGTATTAATAATAGTGGAGTTGCTACAAAAAGTCTAATGCATAATCTCAAAAAAAGATCAATTGAACTAATAGCTAATAGGCTCAATGTGTGTTAATGTGACAATGGTTTTAATTGATGTATTGTGTACTAAAGAAAATGTCTAATGCATCTAAAATAAAACAAAACTCCACTTCTCTAAACGGCGTTTCTCCGTTTGTAGCAGACATAGCTTACGCATAGCTATGTCAAAATGCAATACAGAAATTGGGCTACTATTACAAGTTTTATGGTAAATAACTCAGCTAACCTTTTTAGGAACTATAGACTATAAATAAAATTAGGTTATATTACATAAACTCCACTCTCTAGTAGGCAAAGGATCTCTATATAGTAAAAGTCGCAGAATCATCGTTTTTAATATATGCACAAGTCTCCGCTACTTCAAGTTTTACGGTACAAATTAACAGTACTGTGTTTCGGACTCCGAAATTCGGTGTGTAGAAAATTTTTTTCCTGTGCATTTCTATGCGTTATTACTAGAGTTCTCAAGCTTATACTATTTACTTTACTAAATAAAGTTTACTTGTATTCTTCCAACTAGTGTATTATTAAAATTGCATTGAAATGCATGTAAAACAGTACTGAATGACGTCGCAAGTTTGCATCATTTGGAGTTCAAATTTTGAACTCTGTAATTCAATGCTACAGAGAGCTTTGAAATCAAGATTCACTTTTAACTGGAAGTACACTTTTTGGAAAAAGTATTTAACGTCTACTATTACATGTATTCAGTAATGGTCACTAGAAATTCTCATATAAAAGACCATTAAAAATTTTCTTAATTTTCTCAACTTGTATTTGTTTTTGGTAAAATTCTGAGCTTATAGTGACATTTGTAAGCAATTTGTAGACCTGGCTCACTAAGCAAATTCCACTGTGTGCCATTCCTGAGTCTTAAATTTAATTGTGTATTTCAACTCCTATGACTCAAAAACCAAAGAGCAAAGTCTGAGAAAGCAAAGTGCATTGATTTGTTCATAGTCTTCATAGAAAAGAGAATCTTATTGTAATTAAGATTGAGAAATTGAATTAGAGTCTCAATTAGTATATGAAATTTCGATACACCTTTTGGTTCATCTTTGGTTGCTACTAAATGAGCTTATAAATGTGGTTTATGGTTAGGTTTCTATTGGAAAGTATGTCATTTCATTACCATCATTGGTAAGAGGGAGGAAACAAGTTTAATTTGATTCTTTACAACTTTAGATACTTTTTTCTACGCAGCAAGCAAACTCATTTCTACTTTTTGACAGAAAAACTTTTTTTAAACACTAATATACTATACATATGAAACTAATCGTAAGTTTTTCAAAAAGTGCTACTCTCTGCAATTTTAACTTTTAGTTAACTACATATATTATACATCATTCCATTTAATTACAAATGTCAAGCATTTTTAACTTGTGTGCTAAGCCCCTTGACGCATTCTTTTTACATTATATGAATCTCTATATACAATCTATCGAAATAGTTATCTTTTCGGCTCTTTTCTCCAATACTCAACTCTTGCAGAATGTTGATATTATAGTCAAGCCAGGAATGGGCTATAGAAATTTTCTCTTGAAGCCACCATTAAAATGAGTCATATATCTATTAAGGCTCAGGGCTTCTATAAATCCTTTTGCGGAAAAGTGAGACATGAACCAAGCCTGTTGATTTGATATTAATAGTTGTTTGAGCGGACTCTATAGTACAGATGGAAGTTGATGATCTCTCTTCAGTAGTATATAGACGATGATATGTTGTGTCTCACTCAAACAGAGATGTTTGCTAAGCAAATAGTAGGAGAGAAAGTGAACAAGAGCTTGAGCATCTAATATTGCATTGACTCTGTGGATTTATTACACTTGCCTTCCACATTGCTCTCTTCTTGGCTTTTCAGCTTTTGGAAGAGAGAAATGTGAAATGAAAATAAAACATAAGTAGTTTGTGTGCCTTTTCCCACTTTCATATCAGATTGTCCTACTCATTTTTGTCAATGCACACATTCTCGTCTAGCTCACCGCAAAACTTGCAATAGAAGGCCGAAGTTTTAATTTAGCTATAGAGTTTATTGGACACATTTGACATTGAGAGTGGAGTGACAGAGATGGGCAGTCTTCAATGTGAGCCAATGGAACACTTGAGGAGGAGAAAATGAGTGACCCAGTGGCTGCCTCTCTCATTAGTGATATTCTTTTTCAAATTTTATATATACTCTTTTAAGTTTGGGCTACGGAGTCAGGTTGTATGGTAGCTCTTGACATTTATGGTACTAGTCAACTGTGAGCTTACGGATTTTCAAATAATATTTCCTGCATAATACAACTCATAATCTTTGTAGATAAACATAATATTATAGACAGAGATGAAATGTTGAGAATGTACATACTAGTATTTGAGTCAGAAATCAAGTCTCACAGTTTACTAGTGTATTAATTACGTTTTTTAGATTAGATGCTGAGGTAGATGGAATGATGGAACTTAGAATTGTCTTATTATTGAGACACGTGTAGGAGAAGATTATTAATTAATTGTTACAATGTTTAGTTTTAGGCACTAATGAGATAGATTTGAAACATTATATTTTTAGAAGGTTTAGAAGGGTAAAGTATGTTTTGTAAATTGCTTATAAAAATAGATTTAATAATGTGTTAATTATCATATAATAATAATATATTAAAGTTGTTAACTTACTCACATGTAGAGAGCTGAAAAAATCGTAGAGTAGATGCAACGCCTTGCAATATTTTTTAGAGTGCGTTTCAGCTCTCTGCATATGAGTTATAGTTAACAACTGCCAATTCTGTCAGAAAATATTTTCCACGTGTACTTATTCAATATATATGCATGATTAATACAATGTTTAATATTTTACGCACAGAAAAAATTGCAACCAATTAAGTCTTAATTATAATTGATTAAAAGTAGTAATTTGGACTTAACTGAATTCATTCAAATTTACAATTCATAAATTACATTTATATATTAATTATCGAAATCTCGACTTCGAAATTTTTCGTTATCATTTACCTTTCGATACAGTCAATATATAGAATAGCAACAACGTAGAAATTTTTTATTCAAGTTCTTATATCCAGTAATTTATCTTCGTAAGTATTTTACTGCACAAAAAACGAATTCGTAATATGAACTTTGTTATCATAAACACGATACGCGTAGGATGTAATAGAAAAATATAAAGTAATTATCAACTTGTATTTCATTGAATAGCTGAGACTCGTACAAACAAGATTTTAGTGTTAAAGTAATCTGTACTTTTCACTAATTCATACACCAACCTCATCATTATTATGAATTTTTTCATGTAATGAACATAAATCAGAGATACAAATTTTAATAAAATTAAATTGATTTTAAATTCTCATGTATTACAATAATGAAATATTAGTACATGAATCACTACGTAAATCACTAAAAGACCAATTTTTATAAAAAAATCTTTTCTATGCTTGTCAAGTGCGACGCCATGCAATACGTCTAAGAAAGATTCTCGGCTCGTCAATGCTTAGCAAAAGATATGTATTCATGTGTGCTTTAGTTTTGCTTATACATTTTAATTAAAAACAATATTCTAATGTTTCATTATTACTTAAACTTGTATTGTTGTAAGATTTATTGATTTATTATAGTTTCAAACCTAATTAGCATCATATAAACCTGAACGCAAGCTTGCCTTCCAACTTTTGGTTTTAATTTAGAAGATATACACCTCTAATCGTATCAAACGGCGTTATATGAGAATTTACTATATATTCCTTTACCCTATATTTTGTACCTACTAATACAATTTTTTGGTTATTTTTCAACAGTACTGCAACTGACAATCATTCTATAGTTCAAAGGACTATTTCTTATGGAGAAAGTAAGACACGAAAAGGAACCACCGGAAGCTCAGTACATCCGATACGCACAAGGAGAGCCATCAAGAATTGCACAGGTAAATATATCATCAATACCATTAATTTGTGCCAGAAAATTAAAATATTTAATTTTTTAGATCGTAACATGGATCAAAGCCAATTTACTATTGGTTCTTACAATTCTTGGTGTAGTGATTGGCTCCGTTTCAGGATTTCTATGTCGATTGCTGGACCCTTCAAAAGAGACAGTGATGCTTGTTGCATTTCCTGGAGAGATTTTTATGAGATTATTGAAAATGTTGATACTGCCACTCATTGTTTCATCCTTGATCACAGGTTAGAATATAAATGATTTAAAGCTTCTCCTCATTAAAACAATTATAAAATACTTATTATGTAAATATAGGCATGGCTCAGTTGGACGCAAAGTCTTCAGGACGAATGGGCTCTCGTGCTCTCATTTACTATATGGGGACAACGATCCTTGCAGCAATTGTGGGAGTATGAGTCGATTTAATCTTAATTTAATTAATTTTACATTTTATACCTTTGATTATATAGATTATTATGGTTGTCTCAATTCATCCTGGTGACACGTCCATGAAGAAGCAAACAGGCATTGAAGAGAAGGGTCAGCCTGTCTCTACGATTGATGCACTGCTTGACATTGCAAGGTTAGATTGATATAAAAAACTGGGACGAATATTTATTAGTTTGTACAAGACACTGACATATGTAGAAATAGAGTATTGATTTTGAAGAGGACAACAAGTGCAAATGTGATATAATAATGAAAGTGACAGAGACAAGCTACAAGGAAATGTTTTCACATATCAAACTACTTTTATATATAGCATAGCACTGTGAAAATAGAAACAGAGCTGAAAATTTTTATCATGGGATTTCATATATAAATTCGAAGCTTCTAACAATTATGACATTCTAATAGAAATTTCATGAATTCATTAGTTAGTTGAAAATCACAGTAAATAAATCCTTCCAGCTTCAACGATTTCCAAGATCCAATTTATCCCATTTCAAAGTGAATTTTAGTCTCAATAATTTTTTTCTCACTATTGGAATTTTAAATCTCTTATAATACTGTAGTCTCAAATCGCAACTATTTTTGTAGTTGAAAGAATTTCCTTGTTATATGCCAAATATTTATGAGAGCAAAGTCGAGTACAATTAGTAGATTTTCAAAATTTTGTGTTAACTCCAGTCAAAGCTAAAGAGTCAAGTTCTTTTTTCATTCTATGCTTTACATTCATATATTATATATATGTCACTCATCACTCTTCTTTGAACTACATACTATGAAAATCCTTTTTGATTGCTTTGATTTCCTCACATGTATAGAAACTTGTTTCCAGAGAATTTAATGCAAGCCTGTTTCCAACAAGTGCAAACAGTGTACAAAACAGTACCTATAGATATGGTGAGTTTATATTATATTAATACACCGTAAAACTTGCAGTATAGCCTGAGAGTCATAATATAAGTCTTACACTCTTCGTCTTTAAAGTTCCGACTATACTATCCCAAGTTTTACGATTGACACCTTTCTCAATTAACTAAATTGCTTTTTCTACTAATACTCTTTAGGAAGGTTTAAACATAACAGAGCTGGATGTTCCTCTTGTAAAACACATTCGGAAGTTGGAGTACAAAGATGGAACAAATGTGATGGGACTTATAGTCTTTTGCTTAGCTTTTGGATTATTGGCTGGGCAATTTGGACCAGATGGGAAAGTGATGACGGACTTTTTCAGTATTCTCAATGACATTATAATGAAAATGGTTGGGATTATTATGTGGTACTCACCATTTGGTATCATGTGTTTGATTGCTGGGAGAATTATGGATATTGATGATATCAGAACAACATTGAGTCAATTAGGACTCTATATGATTACTGTTATTGCTGGTCTAGCTATTCATGCTATGATTACTCTTCCTCTTATTTACTTTTTGGTGACGAGGAAAAATCCAGCAGTGTTCTTCAAAGGAATGCTTCAAGCTTGGGTAAGTAAATCTATAGCTATATATTACTAATTATATATATATTATAATTAATTATTTGTTATAGGTCACAGCATTGGGAACTGCATCAAGTTCAGCAACGCTACCAATCACATTTCGATGTTTGGAAGAAAATAATAAAATTGATAAGAGAGTGACACGATTTGTTGTCTCTGTTGGTGCTACAATTAACATGGATGGCACAGGTTAGAAATTGGAGTAATTGGAATGTTAAAAATGGGCTACTATAAAATCCTATGTTTTTTTAATTAGCACTTTACGAAGCAGTTGCAGCGATATTCATTGCCCAAATGAACGGATATCAATTAAGCTTAGGAGATATTATCACANAATGTTAAAAATGGGCTACTATAAAATCCTATGTTTTTTTAATTAGCACTTTACGAAGCAGTTGCAGCGATATTCATTGCCCAAATGAACGGATATCAATTAAGCTTAGGAGATATTATCACAGTGAGGTACACTATATATAGCATAGTATAGTATATATATAATTAAATTGGAACTTTAATGATCCTTAAATTTTTTTAGCTTAACTGCCACTCTTGCAAGTGTAGGTTAGTGTCTTAACTCAATTATATAATGAACTCACTTTTTATATACCTTTTTTAATTGTTTTCAATAAAACTATACATAGGAGCTGCTAGTATTCCGAGTGCAGCTTTAATTACAATGCTCCTTGTACTAACATCTCTAAATCTGCCTACTTCAGACGTTCCCCTTCTTTTTACTGTTGATTGGCTCCTGTAAGAATTTACTTATGAGACTTTTTTATGTTCTACTTCTAATATATAAAAAAACGGTTGTCTCTTGCATTTCTAGTGATAGGATTCGGACGTCTATTAATGTACTTGGTGATGCTTATGGTGCAGGAGTGGTTCAACATTTATCTCGAGATGAGTTGGAACGAATGGACACAGAGCGACGAATGTCAACAATGTCAGTTAAAAGTCATGAAGCAAGTATACCATTGGACTCAATGCTAATTCATCGACGACGCTCTTCAATTCAGAAAGCAGAAAATAGAAATTTGGTATTACCACCAGCTGCTCCTATTCCACCTCCACCAGCACAGCAAGACAGAACAAGAAATGGAATCAGTGGATCTGAAACTCAAATCTGAGAACTGTCACATGTGACAAACCTAAAATCCTAAATGGTAGTCATATAGCAAAAAATTAATTTTATGTGCTTATAAATACATTATAAAAAAATTTTTGTAATTGATATCTATAATGGTTGCAATTTAAAGATGCTCTACAATTTTCAAAGGCATTTTAGATTCAATTTAACACAAGAATTAAAAGATATTGAGAAAATTGTAAAAAATGAATTATTGCAGCACAATCAAATGTTAGTCTTAAGTAGTTTACTTTAAATTAGATTTAAGGCTAATTTGCATGGAGAATTTCTGTTCATGCAATGTGTAACGACGATAATAATAATGTGGGATCACTTGTGCAAAAAAATTGACTTGGTAATTAACTACCAATGTATCCACAGACAATAATAAAGTAATCTCTCTATTAAGCAGTCAATCAATTGTAACAAATGTAATTATAGAATGTAGCGTACCTGTTCAAAAATAGAAAATCTATATAGGTATTTATCAGTATATATGTTATAATATAAGATATAAGATATAAGCACATATAAAATATTTATCAAAATGAAAGTGACTGTTCCAAAGAATATATCGGACAATAAAATATAACTTGATATATACTTGCAAAAATTGTAGTGAAATTCAGAGTATAGATATATATAATGTCGTATAGTACTTTTAAGGCCTTGTGATCGCTGAAGAAAATTATAATTATAGTGTAATGAATCATTAATGCTGTAAGAAATTATGAAGCAATGACGGGAACTCATTGTTGCACACATTTCAACAACCACAAGATAAGAAAAAATATATATAGAACACAATATATTATATGAAAAGCGTTGTGACAATTTAATTGGAGTGTGATGATGATTCCGTGTAAACAATACAATAAATATAGTACTAATAAAAATATAAAGAATATTTTGTAGAAAGCATATTAGAGTTTTTTCATAGTGTTTATGGTATTATTTGCAATGGAGAGTTGTATAGTTATTTTCATATGGTTATATTATATATTAAAAAACGTAGGAGAGAAGCAGCGTTTTTCATTAGCACTCGAAAAAATCAATGCTAATTGTAGCAATCACGTATATCCTTACACATTTAATTATAGACCATAAAATAACCACTTTCTCAGTTTCTGATAGTCTTTTACCTACATAGCAATATGATGCAACAAGCCACCGCTCACTATTCTTCAAGCAGCTTTACTCAAAAAATAATAAATATTTACAGTTTAGAGAAAGAATTTGCCAATTAATTCAGTATTAAAGAATTAAAGGAAATCTCTTTTATGAGCGTGTATTTTTGCAAAAACGCCTAAGAATTGTAGATTGTAGTTCCTTCTTCTCATAATTAAGTAATAGAAAGGCAGAAAAAATATGTCAATAATAAATTACAGTGAAAACTTTGGTAGCACTAATAAGTGAGTGACATTTAAAAACATATAATGTGATACAACATAATTGCAATTTGTAAGGTACACAATTTCAGAAGTAAGTGGCTCAACAGCAATTACTGTATAAAAATTTAGTTAGCGAATTAAGTATTGTCAATTGGATTTAGGAACTAAAACGACATGGTAGTAAATATAACGCCATTTGATACGATTACAGGTGTATATCTTCTAAATTAAAACCAATAGTTGGAAGGCAAGCTTACGCTCAAATTTATATGATGTTTATTAGGTTTGAAATTATTAACAATCAATAAATCTTACAACAATACAAGTTTAAGTAACTATGAAACATTACAATATTGTTTTTAATTAAAATGTATAGGAAAAAATATGTATTCATTTTGTGCTTTATCTTTTGCTAAGTATTGAGGAGCTGAGAATCTTTCTTAGGCGTATTGCATGGCGTCGCACTTGAGAAGCATAAAAAAGATTTTTTCTAAAATTGGTCTTTTAGTGATTTATGAATTGATTCATGTACTAATATTTCGTTATTGCGATACATGAGAATTAAAAATTAATTTAATTTGCTTACAATTTGTATCTCTGGTTTATGTTCACTACATTAAACAATTCAGAATAATGTTGAAGGTGGTAAGAAAAAGAATTAGTGCAAAGTATACAAATTAATGTAATATTAAAGTTGTTCACTTCTTTAACACTAGAATCTTTTTTGTACGAGTCTCAGCTATTCAGTGAAATACAAGTTAATAATTACTTTATGTTTTTCTATTAACTTCTACGCATATCGTGTTTATGATAACAAAGTTCATATTACGAATTCATTTTTTTGCAGTAAAATACTTACGAAAAAATCTTTTAAAATGTCAGATTACTGAGTATAAGAACTTGAATAAAAATTTCTACATTGTTGTTATTCTATTGACTGTATCGAAAGATCAACAAAAGAAATTTCGAAGTTGAGATTTCGATAATTAATATATAAATGCAATTTATGAATTTGAATGAATCCAGTTGTCCGAATTAAAACTTTTAATCAATTAAGACTTATTTGGTTGCAATTTTTTCTGTCTTACTTTCTCCATAAGAATTAGTCATTTGAACTATAGAGTGATTGTCAGTTGCAGTACTGTTGAAAAATAACAAAAAAAATTGTATTAGTAGGTACAAAATATAGGGTAAAGAAATATTTAGTAAATTCTCATATAACGCCGTTTGATACGA